>PITA01003643.1:16984-136217 GCA_004023965.1 Spilogale gracilis | reverse complement strand
CCAGGGAGGGAAACGAAACAACAGAGACTTTGGACACAGAAACAAACCGAGGGACTTGGAGGGAGGGGGGTGGGGGGATGGGAGAGCCTGGTGGTGGGTACTGGCGGCGCCTAGAGCGTGGAGCACTGGGTGTTGGGAATGGGAAAAAAAAAATTTAGTAACAATAAAAAAATAAATAAATTAATTAAAAAAAAAAAAAAAAAAAAAAGATTTGTACTCCAGGGTTGAGATTTAATAAAATTAATTATTTTCATAGCTTTGTTAAATAACAAGTGAAACTGTCAGTATGTAGCAAAAAAGAATACAGTGCCCACCAAGATGGCTGAGAGCACCACCTTGCCTCCCGGCATCAGCAGTTGTCCCCCCCCTCTGCTTTGACCCTCAGTGAAGATGTCAGCACAGTTGAAAGGGCAAATAACATTTTGACATTATAAAAATAGTATAGTGAAATCTAGAAATACTAAAAAAAAAAATATAGAAAATAAGATAAAATAAAATAAATAAAAATAATATTGACCGCATGGATCCTTAAAGTATCTTTGGGGTTCCCCGGGGTCTGTCAACCACACTTTGAGGACTACTGCCTGAGAGTAGATCGACAGTTGGTACTTTCTTTTCTTTCTTTTTTTTTTTTTTTTTAAAGATTTTATTTATTTGACAGAGAGAAACACAGCGAGAGAGGTAACACAGGCAGGGGGAGTAAGAGAGGGAGAAGCAGGCTTCTCGCTGAGCAGGGAGCCCAATGCAGGGCTCAGTTCCAGGACTCTGGGATCATGACTTGAGCTGAAGGCAGACGCTTAATGACTGAGCCACCCAGGCGCCCCTGACAGTTGATACTTTCAAAATTAATTCACAGCACACAGGCACGTGCGTGCACACACACACACACAAAAGATTAATATGTCCTTCATGAAAATGGAACACAAAATTTAAACTCAGTGTGTGGTCTCTGCATCAGCATTCTGATCTTCCAGAAGTTTGTGGCTTGCTAATTGGATTGGCATTTCATGAATTTTGGTCACTTCACTTGGAATAATAGTGCAATTTTAGAGCACTTGGCAGTAAAAGAGAATCACCTTTTAAATAGATTAATGTTAACTATAAAGTCTTTGAAGCCTCCTTCTTTGTTTAACATTTGATTTGGTATTAATTCTAGTACCTGAAAGATGAAGATGATGATCTCGTGTCACCGCCTAACACAGAAGGAAACCAGTGGTACGATTTTCTTCAAAATAGCAACCACCTTAAAGGTATTTAATGAATTTAATGGATTTGGCCATGTTCATTATACTTGCTTTAGACAAGTATGTTAACTATGAGTGTTGCTGAATAATTACTGAATATTTATTTCAGGTTTTTAGATCATTTGTGCCTATTGTATTTGATTAGAGAAACAGAAAAATAACAAATAGTATATGACATTACCATGACAGAAAACATTCTGAAATTAACTGTGATGGGGTAGGATTGCTTATTCTCAGGTATTCTTAAATTGTCTTTTGTACCCTATTAAAAAAGTGGGATATTGGGAAGAAAATTATACAGCCTGCTAGTGAGAGAAGTCTTTAGCTGATTCCAGTTTGTGAACTCCTAAAAGCATAGCGGTGCTTAACTGTTCTCCTGAGATTATAGGTTTTTTGTGTACTTGTGCCTTTCATTCTCAGGGATCTTGAAATGTTGCTATAGTGAAATGATCCAACATTATTCAGGATGCAACACAAAATAGCAACCACTAAATATATCAAAACTTCACTATTTTAGATGCAGATATTTTGGAAGCAGTATTTCTTTGCTTTCTCACAGACTAATCTGATCACAGCCTGTCAGTTTCTTAGGTCACTAGGGTAATAGCCCCCAGCATGTAGTTCTTCCCTTAGTGCCCCCCAGGAACCTAAGGGGTAGGCACCTATTATCCCCATTTTCTAACAATGAAGCTGAAGGTCAGAGAAGGGCCAAATCACACAAGCTGGTGCATGATGGAGCTAGAGTTCTGCTGACCTCAAAGCCTGAGTTTTTGACTCAACTCGGTGACCTCTGCCACTCTGTCAGGTTACTGTTTATCTGAAGGAAGGAAGGAGGGAGGGAGGGAGGTAGGGAAGGCAGGTAGATGATAGATACATGATAGAAGGAGAGAATTTTCTGGGGCCCAGAACTTGGCTAGTTGCTCTTTTATTTTAACCCTAGAAGTTCAAAATCTTTTACCAGCAGGACGTTTTGTATTTCTTGAGATCTGTTGATTCAGTTACTTATTGAATGGAGGGAGAATAAATGTACAGCCAACTCAACTCGTTGCTATTTAATCAGGGTGCATCCCCAGCCTGAGGAGGGCTTATGGCAGTGTGCCAGGAGCGGCGGCACCTGGGCCCTGTGGTAGAGTGGGCTAATACTGGTCATGGGAACTTGGATGGGCTAACAACAGGCCCTGCCCTTTATTCCCCTCATATCTTCTATGGCTGAACAGGAAGGCCTAATCTTAGCTAGGGGTGTCATGTTTAAACTCCATCTCAAGGTTTTGTTGCTAGTATGTAAATTGGGATAAGCTCATCAATTCTCATTTCTTAGTCTCGTGTGAAGAAATACTCTCATTACGGAACTGTTTCTGTTTTTGTTTTGTTTGTTTTTAGATTTCTGTATGAGAGAGAGTGTGTGTGGGGGTGTGGTGGGGAGGGACGGAGGGAGAGGATCCTGAGCAGACTCTGGGCTGAGCACAAAGCCCAGCACAGAGCTCAGTCCCCCAACCCTGAGCTGATGACATGAGCCAAAACCAAAACTCAGACTCCCAACCGACTGCACCACCCACACACCCCATCAGATGGGACTGTTAAGAAAACGTTCATGAAACTTCTTTCTAGCACTTTGCAAAAACAACATGCTGAACATTTGCTACATGTACTTCCTCAGGGTACATCAGGGAGCACCAGGGTTGTACGATGGGTGAAAATCGGGGCTCTGGGCTGTGGGGGCTGGAACTTGCTCTACGACTTCCTTGTAGTGTGGCTGAGGGCACACTGTCTAACCTGTCTGTGCCCAGTTTCCTCATCAGTAAATGAGGACAGTCGTGGTGCTTCACCCAAAACGCTGTTGTGAAGATTCAGTAACTGCAGATGGAGCACTTGGTGCCTTGGCCCATGGCTCCTGAGCAGTCAGGTTGCTGCCACTGAACTGTGGTTACTCAGAGCACTTCTGATCCTAACAGGAGAGGGTTTTGCTCCTCACACCAATTCTGACACCGACTGGGTGTCCTGCAGTTCTTTTCTGATGCTAACTACCCAGACTCCACAGCTTCCATGGCTCAGTCCCACAAGTCTGCCTCCGCGTCCAACTTCAGCCCTAAGCATCAGGTCCCTGGGTCACCTACATTTCTGTCCCCACCACCCCACCCTCCCCCTAAAATGGCTCACGAAGCTCAAACACTTCCCCTTACCCAGGTTTAAAAGTACAAGTCAGAACAGCCAAGTGGAAGAGATGCAGAGGGCAGGGTGTGGCGGGAGGGCTTGGAGCTTCTGCACGTGCTCTGGGCGTGCCAACCTCCCAGCACCCAGAAGCCCTCCGCTCAGGGCTTTTTTATGGGGCTTTCTTTATGCAAATGTGATTGATCAAGTGATGGATGACTGGTGATTGGACTTAAATTCAGCTCCTCTCCCCACCCTGTTAGTTTGGGGATGAGGGCTGAAAAGTCCAGGCTTCTAGCAGGGCTTAGTCTTTCTGGTGACCAGT
The DNA here is from genome assembly GCA_004023965.1 of Spilogale gracilis. Lineage (NCBI taxonomy): Eukaryota > Metazoa > Chordata > Mammalia > Carnivora > Mephitidae > Spilogale > Spilogale gracilis. The sequence goes on along the minus strand of PITA01003643.1, from coordinate 132,500 downwards.
CCTCGTCCTGAAACTATCTAGGGATCTACCCAGTCGCCTTGTTACACCCAAAGGCTATTCCTCTCACCCTTATCAGGAATTCTGAGGGCTTTAGATGCTCTGTGCCAGGGCCAGGGACAAAGACCAGATACCTTTCTCTGCTCCCACAGCGTCTCTCACCTGTGGGGAGCTTAAAATTTAACTTGATTAAAACTCACGGGTGCCTGGGTGGCTCACTTGGTTAAGCAACTGCCTTCAGCTCAGGTCATGATCCCAGAGTCCCGGGATCGAGTCCCACGTCGGGCTCCCTCCTCGGCGGGAAGCCTGCTTCTCCCCCTTTCACTCTCCCTGCTTGTGTTCCCTCTCTGGCTGTGTTTCTCTCTGTCAAATAAATAAAATCTTTAAAAAAACAAAAAACTCACTTTGTCCAGCATAGCTGGGACATGAGATGGCACGAGTGAGGGAAGCCTACAGAGCTCAGGAGAAGAGGGTGGCCCCGGGAGTCCAAGGGCTGGATTCACAGGTGTGGGTTCTTTATCATTTCACACGGAGCCAATTGCCCAACCTCCTGAGCCTCATTTTTTTAATCTGTAAGTTGGAGAGTGAGATGCTTATTTGGACAGCTGTTGGAAGCAACAGAAATAACAGGAAGGAATCTTGCATAGTTGCTACCCGTGAGTGCTTAATTATATATTACTTTTTACTGGTAAAGTAGCATTTTAGAAAGTCAAGTGCTCACTTACACAGCACTAGTTTCTTGTCTCTTATTTCTGTTTTTAGTATTACGCTTTTCTAAAACAGTACTGAACTGCTCTGTGAGCCCATTGTGGCAAAGGGTAGAGAACAAACTCATTTATTGTGTCTTGGGGTTCCCAAATCACCCCCTCCTTATACTCAGCGGCAGCATACTGTCAGATTTGGGTGGGGAAAATAGAATAAAGAATGTAGAGCTGCTGGGACCCGGCCTGCAGTGGGTGCGGTGGGTTTTAGAGGGCCCGGAGCAGGGGGTGATGAAGGAAAGGCAGGAGGCCACAGTCATTTGTGATGAGGTTGTTCGAGGGGCTAATGAAGCGGCCAGGGGATCGCCACGGTCAGATGAGCAGTGCAGACTACTTCTGACAAAGAGGCTATTTCCTCCTATACGTTTGGTTTACTATAGCTCTGTGTTTTTGTTTCTCTTCTTGTTTGAAACCAGAAAGTCCTTTGCTGTTTCCATATTATCCTCGAAAATCATTGCATTTTGTGAAAAGGCGGATGGAGAACATTATTGATCTATGCTTGCAAAAACCAGCAGTAAGTTTGAAAAAGCAATGCATGCCTTTATGGAGGAGTGATAATATCTACAGTATGGGGGGCTCACTTACGTAAACAGTCGTAGTTATTAAGGTGAGCCGTATGAAAATGCTCTTCACCTTTTGGCTAACAAAAATGGCAGGTTCATTGGGTTCACCCTAACATTTCCTCTTACTGTTAGTTCCTTACATAAACTAAAAAGTAAATAACAAGGTTATCGAGAGTGTATCCTTATTACCTTATTTGTTTCTAGAACAAACTTCTTATAAAGAGTCTTGGCTAAAGAGCTATCGTGTGTCTAGCTTACTGTCGCAGGATGGAAGATCCATGCCCCAAGACGAGGGGCTGGGTTGGGGGTTCTTAGTCTCTGTGCATACTTCTTTCTGGCGTCCTTTTCAGAATTTCTTCTGCCTCTTTTCCTTGCTGTTAGGACTGTTACTGTAGTTTCTTATGTGAAAGCTTGGTGACCTAGATGGTTTTTTACCAGACTTGAACAGTGGAGGTCAGGTGCTTTCTGTAGACTACGTGTGTGTATGTAAATGCTTTAATTTTATTTCTTTAAAACTATTTTATTTAGGATGTCATTGGAAAATCGATGAATCAAGCAATCTGTATTCCATTATACAGGGATGCTAGAAGGTAATTCTGTGTATATTTTGGGTGGTAAAATTCAGCAGCCAATTTAATTTTTTCTTACCTTTTTTTTCCTTTTCTTTTAGTCAGGACTGTACACGGAGATTATTCAAATTTCCTTTTCTGTAAGTGTGTGTTTCTTCTTGTCTCATGTGAGCAGTACAGTTTTATTCTCTGCTGTGACAGCTAAATATCATGTTTTGACATTAAGTTTTTTTCCTTAGGTGGAATAATAAAACCTCAAATCTACATTATCTTCTTTTTACTATTTTAGAAGATTCGCTTTATAAAATGTGCATCTTAAGGAGACATACTGATATTTCCCAGTAAGTATTAAAGTTTGAGTTAGAGAAGGAGATTGTATTATTTTTAGTAATAAACTTACAGCTTCCCTCCCTTACGTTTGGCGGTTCAGTTAAGCTACCTTATGACTTTAGTCTTGTCGCCGAACGGTTCTTAGTCTTAGTTTTCACATCATTAAGATGATGATTCCAGGGCGTCTGGGTGGCTCAGTGGGTTAAGCCTCTGCCTTCAGCTCAGGTCATGATCTCAGGGTCCTGGGATCGAGGCCCGCATCGGGCTCTCTGCTCAGCAGGCAGCCTGCTTCCTCCTCTCTCTCTGCCTGCTTCTCTGCCTACTTGTGATCTCTCTCTCTCTGTCAAATTAAAAAAAAAAAAAAAAGATGATTCCAAATCACAAGCTGTATATGAGCCCTTCTGATTCTAGATTATTAATTTTGTACAGGTGGAGCTGTGACTTCCAGGATTTCTTTAGCATAGGAAAAATACAACAGCAGACCACTCAGGATTATATCTCATGAACTTGTAGCGGTTCAGAACTATGGTTTGGGTTCCTTATGGAAAGGATTTTTGCCTCAGGTTAGGTATGCCTTTCATTAAACAAGAGGTCTGCCTGTAGAGACTTCTTTTGAGAATCTGAAGTAAAAGTTATAAAAAATAAATCACGTCCAGAATATCATTAGTATCTCAAATGGTTTTTAATCTGAATGTGAAGGAAATGTTTTAAGACCCAAGATGGGGCCAAAGAGAAATAATTTGGTTATTCCCAATGGTCCTTAATTTTGTAAGGTATCAGTGACGAAGATTTTAAACCAAGCTGTAATTTTGACGTAGGTTCGTCTCTCTAGGGGTTTAAATTAGTTGTCAGTGTTGTAGAGTGAGCATAATGGTATTTTGGGTCTGGGACTTGGCTGTTTAGGTAAATATACTAACACTGACAATCATGTTCTTTCAAGCATTTAGATTATTGGCTATCCAAGTTGTTCCACAGTCTTTTTTCCCCCTCTTCTTTGTTCAAGATCTGTAAGTAACGGACTAATTGCTATTAAATTTGGGAGCTTCACATATGCCACAACCGAAAAAGTGAGAAGAAGGTAAATCTTTAATCTTGTTTGGATGAGATTATATATATACACAAATGATATGTGCATGTTTAATTATAGAAATATGGTTAGACTCAGGTGCAGTGGTGATGTTATGCTTAGGAGGCATAGGACACGGGATGGCTTACATAGCTTGTACTTTGATTGACTTAACAGTTGAATAGAACCTTACTGCCCTTCAAGAACTTATATAGCTGTGGTTTCCTGTGATTAATACTTCCAAGCTCCCCTGTCTGTTAAGTAGGGTAGCCCCAAGGGGCATAGGGCTGAAGTTCTCGTTCATGACCAACAATAACAGGAGGTGGCCTCTTTCTCACTGCTCTGGGATGTTCTTGGGTTCTAAAAGGGTAACAGTACCAAAATCATCACTGAGGTCATGGAATGGACACTCCTCACAGGCCAGTCCCTTTTCTTACTTTCCTCCTTACGTAAAAGGAGTTTTTTATGATAATGTCTTTGAAGTTGTTGTGACTTTTCCTCTGTAAATCTTATTTTTACTTCTCAGTCTAGTTAGCCCTGTTTGTTTAACCAGTATATCTACAAGTGCCATTCGTGGGATTTCCACAGCCTTAAGGCCTGACTGTTGGTATAAGGAGTTCTCTGGAACTGTGACCCAACCTCACCCTCCCAGATTTTTCTTTTTTCATGGTGACCTGTTTTTAGGGCCTAGTTCTCTTTGTGAATAATCACTGCAGTTGGTACTTGATTTTAGTATAAACTGATGATGTATTGTCACTGTATTAGTGTAGAATGTCACTTGATTTTTGTCGTATTGAATTTTTGCATCATAGCACAGTACTTTCTCAGTCCCCATCATCTGGGATGTAACAGAATGTCCTTCACTTTTAGCGCCTATAGCTGCTTAGACGCACAGTTCTATGATGATGAGACCGTAACTGTAGTCCTGAAAGACACTGTGGGGCGTGAAGGGAGAGATCGACTCCTCGTCCAGTTGCCACTGTCTTCAGTGTATAACAGTGAGGAGGCCGCAGACTTTCAGTTCTCGGGGGCTTACTCCACAAGGTAACTAACTCATCGGTAAGAAGCTCTTGCCGACATAATAGTTAAATGCTTTTGAATGTGTATCATACATTCTAGTATCTTAGGTATGCTAGACAGTGCTTACGAGGGATAGTAGGGAAATCAGCTGAGCAGAAGTACTCTTTTTTTTTTTTTTTTTTTAAATACTGGCTTCAGCAGCTCTTTTGCCCTTTTGCCTTGCTAATAAATCAAGAGTATTTGCTGAAATAAGGTGTGGAATTATTTGGAGTAGCAAATGGGACTTCTGTGCTATTTTTAAGTGTAGCATTAACCCCAGTTAATAATAGAATTAGTTATTTTAGATTTGCTCCTAGTGGTCTCCTCCCAGAATTAGGGCTTCTGTAGCCAGTGGAGGGTACACAGCCAATTCTAGAGATGGCTTTAGTTTTCTTAGATTTAAGTGAGTAGGTCCCTTCTCTAATTTAAAAATGTGTCCGTTTGCTTTCCTTGAGCAGGAATCAGAAACCTTAGTAGGACGCCATTCTGGCTCTTTGGAGTTGGAGTAATTTTCCTAGGATATAGGAAAATATTTTTTATACAGTGGCTGATAGAATTGTTTTGGAAATGGGAATGTTGGTAGAGATCGAACCCATGGTAGATCCTTATATTACCCCTTGTAAACCAGGGAGAAGATTGCCTTTTCATTTCGGGGTTGATTTTTCCCTTCCCCAGGCTAGATGAGCAGTGCAGTGCTATTCCCACACGTACCATGCATTTTGAGAAGCATTGGCGATTACTGGAAAGTATGAAAGCACAGTATGTTGCTGGGAATGGTTTTCGCAAAGTGTCGTGTGTGGTAAGTATTTACAGATTGTTTACTGACTGAGAATAACAGGAGGAAGTGCTTTTGGATCTATAAGATCCTTTCAGAAAGTGTACACATTTTCATCATGGTGTATTGCTTGTATTGATTATGAACATGTTGTGGTCTTAGCTATGTGGCTTTCCCAAGAGAAAGCTGACTGAGTAATAAAATTCTAGATGCTATTTGTTTGTTTGTTTGTTTTTTAAAGTAGTCTCAACACCCAGCATGGGGCTCGAACTTGTGACCCTGGGATCGAGTATCTCATTCTCTTGAGACTGAGCCACCAGGCACCCCTACATTTTAGTTATTGGGAAAATTGTCATTGTTGTTGTATATAGAGATCCTTTTATAGCAAATGAGGCTAAGTTTAGTGATTTTGTTGTAAATTGATGGGAAAGTAACTTTCATACAAAATCATTTTTCAAACTTCTGATTTCTTATATACTATGTATTAGTTCAGCCATTAATCTAAAGATTCTTTATTTGACCTTTTCTTCTGCAGTTAAGCTCAAATCTCCGTCATGTAAGAGTATTTGAGATGGACATAGATGATGAATGGGAGCTTGATGAGTCTTCGGATGAAGAGGAGGAAGGCAGTAATAAGCCCGTGAAGATAAAGGAAGAGGTGTTGTCGGAGTCAGAGGCAGAGAAGCAGCAGGCCAGTGCTGCCGCGTCCGCTCCAGAGATAGTCATCAAAGTGGAAAAACTTGACCCTGAGCTGGACTCCTGATCTACTGTGCCCTGATTTTGTATGTCCTTGTTATGGCAGGGAGGGCATGGGAGATGGGCAAAGATGTTTTGAACGACTTAATTTTCTTTGTACAACAAAGAAATAAACCATACATTTTATTTTTCCTTATTCTGCTTCAGCTTCTGTTAGTAGTGAGACACTATGATAGACTTTCTTTTTGCTGAGATTTTTTTTTTTTTTTATTGTTACTAAAATCTTTTTTTCCAGTGTCCCAAGATTCATTCCCCATTCTGCACACCCAGTGCTTCACACTTTAGGCGTCCCCAGTACCCACCACCAGGCTCTCCCATCCCTCCCCCACCCTCCAAGTCCCTCAGTTTGTTTCTGTGTCCAAAGTCTCTGTTGTTTCGTTTCCCTCCCTAGAGATTTCTTTTTAATACTGTGTGCAGAACTCATGTTTAAAGAAAACCTAAATTGAGTGTGAAGAAAATTTCACTGTTTTCTGTTAAAGGATAGGTATCAGGCATCATTCCTATCTCAAGAAGAAATTACATTTAAATAGTCATTCGTCACTGGAAGCCTTTAGTATTTTAAAAATGTAGATATTTATTCCTGTATTCCATCTTCCCCTTTCTAGTTGATTCTCGGCCTCCAGAATGCTTCCCCAAAATTATGTTTTCAAAATTATACTGCTTTACTGTAATGCTAAATAAGCCAGAAGATGGATACTGTCTTTATGATCTAAATAGCAGAAGCACTGCTTGACACCTACATAATTATCTTCTCATTTTATTACTGGATTTGAGCTCGGAATCCTTTACATTGGCAGCATTTAGATGTGTCTTTTTCGTCTGTTTAGAATTGGTCAAGGACACATAGTGGCTTTCTGTGCAATGCTTTCTGTGTAATGTCTTACAAACATAAGAAATGTGAATCAACTAAGCCTAATGTAGCATTAGTGCAAATGAGCTTGATTTCCTGGTGCTCATTCCTAAAGTTGAGTAGTATTCGCATGAGACTATAAAGAGTTTCCATTTTATATATGAATTCTAGTATCAGTTCATCAATGAATGAAAGCCTCACTTCTTAAAGCTTTCAATATCTTCAGGCAGGAAAATATAACCACATGAGTGGCTAACTGCCGGATTCCGTGTCATTTGTCTGTTTCTTTCATAGCACCTGTTGCACTTGGATTTTAGGTACATCATGCTTTAGATACTCTGGGTACCTCAGTTGGTCTGATCTGTGTCACTTTTGAATGGGAAACTGAAGAGAAGCCACTGTTGGGTGCATGAGCTTGGTGGTTAGAACTATGATCTTCAGGAGCCTGGCTGTGCCCTCATGTGGCCTTGCACATAGCAGGCCTCCAAAATGCTTAATATATAATTTTACATCAATGCTTCGTGGTGGTTGGTCAGTTTCATGGCATAATACAGATGTCTTGAATTAGCTTTTGTGAGCAAGAAGAGTAATCTCTCAGGTGAGATTATACCTTGTTAGAATGAATTACAGTTTCACAATGAGCCACCAGTTCGTTAGATGGTAGTCTGTCCCATGTGACTTCAGTATGAAATTTAGGAAGATTTTTTGATATGTGCACCACTTGCTTTCTGCAGTTCCAGGCTGGGGATGAATTGAAACCGAGACTCCCAGACTCTGCCTTCATCTTGAATCAGGCATCAGTACTAGTTCTACTGATGGACTAACTACCCCTTATGATCGAGTTAAGTAATTGTGAATCATTCCTGATTTTAGCAGGATAGCTTTTCCATTAATGATTTTAATGATTATGATAAATATTTAGGAACTGGATTGGAATTAATACCAAAGCAGAAAATTTGAACTGATACCTGAATTCCTTTTTAAGTTTTAATAAGTATAGGGCAATTTGTTTTATCATTATATTTTTAGATAGAGGCTATGATGTCCATACCGTTAGGAACTTTTAATATTTAGAAAGAATTTGAGCATTATAGACTATCATTTCTAGTTTATTTAGCAGCAGATGCTGAATTAGAGTTTTGAATCCAGTGAATGACAAGGAAAGTGGGACATGTGGGATCCTGGGCCCTGACCTTCAGGGGCCAGTGAGGATAATCGACTATCTGTCTCAGGGTTTAAGGACTAAATGGCTGTTGTAGAGCATTGTGGTTGGCCCATAGGAGATACCTAATAAAGATCAGCATTTATTAAAATTCTGTGTTACTCTTTTTCAGGATAAAATGCATTAATATTTTAGGAAATCAAATAGCTTTTTTTTTTTTTTTTTGGTACCCAACTTAATGGGACTGTGATAATAGTCTTGCTAATTCTTTGGCTTTATAGGGTTTTTTTTTTTTCCTTCCTGATTTTTTTCCAAAACAAAAAATTTTACACTTAGCAAAATGCTAAAACATTTTGTCTTCTTTATTCAGAGCATTTGAATATAAATGTGAGGAAAACTATTCATTATAGTATAACCTTGGGTTTATGACCCTATAACTAGGAAATATCTCTTAGATATAGATACAGATATAGATGTCTGAGGTAATCTAAATACTTGTAATTCTTGAGGAAATCCAGCAAGCAAATGTGCTAAATACTTCTAGAGAATGCTATGATTGAAATCATGGGTTTACCAGAGCAAATCAGTTTCTTCGGCACCTCTTGGATTTGTGACAGTTACTACAGACTGATTGCATTTGTTAGAATATGCATTTGACTGCCCAACATGTCATTTTAGTTCTTACTGAACAGAGGGAGATGGCACTTAGGACTTATACTAAGTCAAGGTCACAAAAACCTTAACAGTATGAGAGTAAGGATTATTTTAGAGCGGGAAATAGTATGTGAACTCTTAGGAATACTCAGTTTAGAAATTCTCAATTATTAGAGGGTTGGTTCTAAATTATTAATATGTAGATAATGTTTTTCACTTTTTGAGGTCACTCGAACAGGATCTTCCCTAAAGCACACACCCATCACAGCAGAATTTCCCCCCCTGCCTGGTGATTAACAATGCAAATTTATGGGGATCACCCAAGACCACTCAGAATGTGGAGGCAGGGCCCGGGCCTGCATTTCTTTTTTTTTTTAAGATTTTATTTACTTATTTGACAGAGAGATGACAAGTAGGCAGAGAGAGAGCAGAGAGCCCCATGCGGGCCTCGTTCCCCGGACCCTGAGATCATGACCTGAGCCAAAGGCAGAGGCTTTAACCCACTGAGCCACCCAGGCACCTCCAGGCCTGCATTTTTAATCAACTCACTTGATCTTATGTCCACTGAAGTTGAGAACCTATGGAGGCTATTTTTTAGTAATTAGATGTTTATCATTTTTTAATTAAAATCTGCTCCCTTAGATGCATTGAAGATGGATATATATTTTTTTCCTTACAAATGACTCCAGTGTGATTAATTTTACATGCAACATGCTCACAGTTCTGTAAATCTGGTTAAATGACGGCAGGCTTAACTATCCCAACTCTGTGCACCGCAGTGTGTAGAACCCAATCCCGGAAGGCCACATTTCAACCCTAAGCTCAAGTTGCACAGAGCGATAGATGCCGAGTGGGTCTGTGTGGGCCAGGCAGTCCAGCTAACAGGTGATTGTGACTGGGGTGTGCAGTCAGACCGAACACAGCACCCCCAGATGCTAAGTGGACTGTGGTTACTGCCGTACAGATGATCAGTCCACCCCACGGACGTGACCGCATGACGCCGTGGCACAGTTCCATAGATGCTTTCAATGCTAAAGCAAGGAGATGAGTTCATAATTCATGCCTCCTGCCCTTCCAACGGCCAGTGCTCCCATATCCCACCGACCAGGCAGGAAAAAACTTTAGGAACTGTTTCTGTTCAGTTCCATATCCCTGATTCCTGTTCCAGAGTGACCATTATTATTTTAATTTGTATTTTTTCCCATTTTTCAGATAGTAGAGGGAGAAGCAGATTCCCCACTGAGCAAGGAGCCTGATGAGGGACTCACTCCCAGGACCCTGAGATCATGACCTGAGCTGGATATTTAGGAGCTCCTAAATATAATATGATAATGTGTTGCTTCCCTTTTTCCCTTCCACCGCTTTGCACCACTGTGTCCTGCCCGTGTGTGCAGGAAGAGGTGTGAAGGATACAATTTAATATATATGGTGTAGTGTGCTGTCTTAGGCTGTAAAGTCAAGATCTCTTGAGTTGCGGAGTGGACATGGAAGGGGCAAAGTCCATGGCCGTGGTGTCCGAGGGGGTATAGAGCCCGTTTTCTCCCTGCTGGGGGAGGAGCCTTTGGAGGAGACTTGGGAAGAATGGTCCCTGGAAGCCGGAGACCCCGGAATGCCTTTAATGGAAACCGGGCTAGGGCAGCCTTCAGTCCTGTCAAATGCTGCTGAGAAGTGGAGGAAGGGAGTGATGAGAATTGGCTAGTATGTGTGAACACTTGAGTCAGTGGTGGTTGCATTTAGAGCAAATTTCAGTCCTGTGAGCATGTTCCCCAAGGCTCGGCAGCCCCTGCAATCTTCCCTGGCATCATCTCAGGGCTCATCTTTGCTTTTTTTCCTCTTCTTGGAGGAACTGGATTCTTTCTGCCCCAGGGCTTTGGGACATACCGTTTGCCAGGAATGCCTTTCCCTAACACTTCACGGGCTTACTCCTCACTCTCAATTCCTCAGCCTATGTCTTCCTCGGAAAAACCCACTGAGATTTCAGGAGTCTCTCCTCCCCTTGCCTGTCATACCAGATGTCACGATTTGCAGTTACATCCTAATTGGGTGCTTATTTTATTGCCTAAATTAGATTATGAACCCTGTAACAGAGATCATGCCCATTTAGTTTACCTCCCTATACCCAGTACCTACCAGAGTGCCTAACACGTAGTAGGTGCTCAAGAACTACCGGATGATCAGCTTCCTGGCACACAGCAAAGTGGACACTGGTTTGATATACAAAAGATAAATTATCCTGAAATTTTAACAACATTATAGTACTTTGTATTTGTTCACAAATGGGTTGTACCCCAAATTTGCAAACTGATTGATAGATTCCATTCATCTCCTTAAAAACCGTCATGGTTGGTCCTGGCTGTGTCCACTGAAAGTGACCATTAACGATCTTCCAGGAGCCTTCCCTCCACCTAAATACTGGTGACCTTACATCTAGATTTCCAAATCAGGATCCCTTGTTTTCAGCCTCCACATAATTTTTATGTCCTCTGTTTTTGTAAGCTTAAGAAATGATGTCTTTTTTTTTTTTTTTTAAGATTTAATTTATTTATTTATTTATTTATTTGACAGAGAGAAACACAGCCGGAGAGGGAACACAAGCAGAGCAGTGAGAGAGGGAGAAGCAGGCTTCCCGCCAAGCAGAAAGCCCAATGCAGGGCTCGATCCCCGGACTTCAGGATCATGACCTGAGTCAAAGTCAGATGCTTAACGACTAAGCCACCCAGGGGCCTCAAGAAATTATATATATAAAAGATGACTTGTAATTAAAAAAAAAAATCAGTCATGACACCAACAGGCATGATTTCCCAGGGTGGCGGTGGTGGCAGCCTGGTGGGCGTGGATAAGGGTCGGGTGAGAAGTGGATTATGCCCACAGAGGCAATGCATGAAGAATTTTGCTGCAAGAGTAGGAGGTGGCATGGATAGCATCAGGGAGCTTTAAAAAAGGCCAGTGACATGGAGGCATAGTTAGACATGCACAGCAGCGATGTGCTGAAGGGGGAGAAACTGGCCATGTCTAGAGCAAAGGGGAAGCGTGAAAGTGAAATCCTTAAGAAGGCTAAAAGGCTGAGACCCAGCCACCAGAGGAGGGCTCAGCGTTGGGCTGGACCACAATGTCCCTTGCATTCTAATAGGGGCCATGTAGGGACATGGGCGGGTGGTACGTATAGTTTCCCCTGGAAACTAGGTGTCAAGGTCTCAGTGGAGAGCCATGAGCTGTGGCTTTCCCCCACTTGCTGGAGAAGTGGGAATGTCAAGGGCGCCCTGGAGACTGGTGGTGTCAGTTTCAAGGGACTCCATGAGATCATTTTCTGCTGGGAAGCTGGGTTTAATCCGGGTTGGGGTTTTGTCAGCCTGTTAGGACCAGATAGAGGGGATGGGGGTTGGGAAGGTAGTAACCCAGTGACAAGGGCAGTGGGTCAGAGGGTAGAGAATTGAGGGGTTTGGGAACCAGCGGTGGGAGGACAAGGAGGGACGGTGGCCAGAGAGGGCCTTTGGCAGGGACTGTTCCAGCAGTGGTGGAGCCCGGGTGTTCCCTGCAGGGTGACTGTGGGGCTGGGGACTGCCCCCGTGAAGGAAGGACTTGCTGGAGCCAAGTGGATCAAGAACAGAGCGGCCAGAGTTTTGAGATGGCCGTGACAGTCCCCGAACAGTGACAGCAGCGAAGGTAGGGAGGTAGGAGGGTGTGGACCTGAGGCCATCTGTGAGTGGCGAGGGTAGGACTGAGTGCAACGAAGGAGAACTGGAAGCTGTCCTTCCAAAGGCCTGGAGGGAGTCAGCAACTTGCTGATGGTCACTTGGTAGGTGGTGAGGCTGGGATTCGAACCCAGGCAGGCTGAGGCTGCGCCCGGCTCCCAGGTCCCAGGCCACCTGCCCCAGAGGAGCTGGAAGCATACCCTGCCTGCCTAGGGTGGCCGTCCGGCCGAAGCCTGTCCGCGGGCACTGCTGCTTGCCGAAGCGTTTGCGTGGCAGAGTACGCAGGCCGCAAGCTCACTGCTTAGGACTGTGGGCTCGAGGAAGCCCCGCAGTAGCTCAAACCGAGCCATCCGCCCTCCCGCTTGAGTGGAGGTGCCTGTCGGGGCCTGCTGGCTCTGGGTCAGCCGAGCTGGCCCTGGGAACCTGCGGGTCTGCCAGGCTGTGCGTGAAAATCCCGGGTGCTTGGGCCTGCAGGGGTCCTGGGGCGCAGTCTGAGGCTGGTCGTGATCCCAGGATCTCTCCCTGCACCTGCGATGTCCATTCCCCTCCTCCATGTCTGCCTGCAGCTTGTCCAGGTTCTCTACACAGACGTCTGTCCCAGAGGAGGAACAGCACGGGAAGGACCGCAAGGCCCCTAGAATCCTCTGATGAGCTCTGCAACCAAGGCATTGCTATCCTTATTTTACAGAAAAGAAAGTAAGTTCAAGGGGGCTTTGCTGGGTCTCAATTGCACCTGTAGGTGGTAGAGCCAGGAGGCAAAACCGGTGATCTGAGCTCTCAAATGACAACGATTGCTAACGTGTTTGAGGGCTTAGGAGGAGCCGGGCGCCATGCCAAGCATGCTCATGAACATCACACTGACGCCCGCCACGGTCCTGCAAGGCAAGTGCCCCTACAGACACCATCCCTATCTCACCGATGGGGAAACAAGGTGGAGGGCAGTGTTCTAAACTGTCCGTGGCAATAACACAGACAGCGGGAGGGGGAACAGGGGTGTGAGTCCAGGCCGTGCGGGGCAGGACCCTTGCATCTGGGGTCTGTGTTGTTCTGTGACTGCATCCTGCCCCCTGCCAGCCACCTTGTGGCCCTCCCCTGAGCACAGTCTTCCCTCAGTGGTCTGGTCGCCATCATATCTGTGCTGCATGGACCAATGAGGACGAGGCTTCTGCTCAGGCTGAGCTCCTTCATTCAGGATTACTGTTGGCTCTGTGAGCAAACAGGCCACGGGGGGGGGGGGAGCAATGCTTTTTCTCCTGCAGACATGAGGGTGGCATGTGGTGGAGCTGGGGCCTGAAGTCCAAGTTCTGACCCCCAAGAGGAGGGTATTTTCCTCCCAGGCAGCACTGCCCACAGCCAATGGCCCGTGCCCTCTTCCTTTGCCTCCTGAGAAGGTTCTGTGTGTCCAGGTGTCAGGGAGAGCGCCGTGCTTTCTCCCCAGCAGGGCCCAGTTCATCAATATTGTGGTGCATTTTGTTGGTCTCCAGACTTGAAGTGGGTAAGGGCGCCCACAGGGGATGGAGAGCGGTCGAACTTGGGGAGAGGTGGGGCACTGATCTGCAGGATGAAAACGTGCACCGAGCAGGGGAAGAATCTGCCGTTTGCGGTGCACAAGCCATTCAAACCAGGGCGGTCCGCTGTGAACCCTGAGGAAGACGGTGAGATGCCAGGAAACACAAACTACAACACACTTGGGCCGTTAGCTGTAGGCTAGAAACTGTGAAGAGGCAGTGTCAGGAAAACACCAGGGACATCTGTTTTTACACAAAGTAGTCAGAACATCACATGCCGGCGATGCTATTTACCCACTTGACACGTAAAGGGGGTTTGATGGGGTGAGACAAGCTGGAGGAGGGTCTGTGGCAGAGTGGGGCATGCAATAACGCAGCTTCCATATGAGAAGTGGAAGTTACAGGAACAGATTTGCAGATCGGCTCAGCGATGCCGCTCAGTCATGATCTGGGCCCCTGGGAAGCTCTGCCCCTTGAACTGGTGGGGTCTGGGCCCCGAGTCCTGCTTGGGAAGCCACAGCGCCCTCTGGTGTCTGAGAAGGCTAACTTGCGCCCCCAGTGGGCCGGCACTGGAGGCTCCCGACCCACAGGCCCAGGTCCACAAAGCCAGCCAGCCAAGGTAAGAGGGACTGCTCCCCATGGCCACCGCCACGGCCACCGCCCCGGCCACGGGGGTTTCTGAGGGTGCTTCGTGGGAATGCCTCCACCCAGGCAGCCCAGGCCCAGCATGGGCCTTCTGGCTTACGCTAGGTCACCAGGCAGTGCTCTGCCAGGCCCAGGGGCCTGCGATGGACATCCCCGAGGGGGACATTGTCGGGGAGACTCCCCATCCGGAAATGGGGTCTCTGAGGCCTTCTTGGCCTGCCTGTTGGAGGATGGTCGGAAATCCCAGCAGAGGGCAGTAGTTTGCTTGTTTGCATGGGTTCCTGGGAGGCTCCGCTGGGGACCTGGGAGTCTGACCCGGGGCCTGGTGCTCGAAGGGCCAGGCTTAGCTGGGGCTAAATGAAGACCAACCAAGGGAGCCGAAGCAAAGGCCGTTTACTCTGAGCAGGGGTGTCATCTCCTGTCCCTTATGTGGTGGCAGAGACTCGAAGGTGGCGGGCGGAGGGGTAGGGAAGCTTTGGAGGGCAGAAGAGGGTAGGGACTGGGCGGGAAAGCTGGAGGCAGGTGACCTGGAAACTGGGTCGCCCCTGGGACCGCTGTGAGGTGTGTGGGGTGCAGGTGGACGCTCTCTGGATGGTGCCAAGTTGGACACGGGAGCAGACGCTAGGAAGTTGTCACAGCCACGTGGAGCGAGTTGTCGCAGGCGTTATTGTTTTGGCGTCCTGGATCATCACGAGAGAGAGCAGGGTGACTTCCTGCAAGGCTGGCTTCCTGGGCTGAGCTGGTGTTCTCCACAGGCTGCTGCGGGCTGGGGGCCAGAGCCCTCCTTTTATAGATGATCCCTACAGCTAACCATCCATCGGTTTGTTCAGTCTGTCATCATGCTGTCGCCGCCCGGGCATTGTGGACAGGAGTTTCCATATTCCCATGTCACCCTGGGGCCCCGCAAAGGCTGTCATTCCTGTGTTCATCTTTGGACTCATGACCAGGCAAGCTCGCGTGTGGTTTTGGGCGGAGGCTGATCTAGCCGCAGTTTTCAGCTTTTACTTAGATCAGGAGAAGGTACTGTCCCCAAGTACTAAGGGGCCTCCTGGGGGCTCCCAGGCCAGGCACCGAGAAGACCTTTGGGGCCTGGCTGATGTGCCCTTTTCCTTCTCAAGCTGGCCAGCCCTCGGGTTTGCTCTTTCCATCCCGGTGTGGCCTGTGTCTTCTGGGCCGTGTGAGCCCACAGTGAGTGCTGGCTGAAACGCTCATCTACCTCCACGCCAATCTCTAATTCGGATTCTGTTCATTTTAAATAGAGAAGTTTGGTCTATTTTTGAAGGAAAAAAGAAAGATTTGCTAAGGAAATGTACTGTGCAAAAAGTTTGCAGGGAGAAGGATAATATTTAATCAGATATGAGCAAAGTTTTCAAGGACTTCAGCAGAACGGTGTTAGATACAAAACTAGTGAATGACCTTACGAGTGCAAAGTCTAATTTCAAGGCATTCTTTGCTATTCCTGTGTTGGAAGAGGTCATTAAGGGGACGGGGCCTCTAGTAGATCCAGGAGCTGGCCCTCAGGCAATTCCAGGCTCCTCACCTCCTTCCCCTGGTCTTGGAATATGGGTTCTGCCCACCGTTCCCACGGGGGAGGTGGGGGCTGTTTCAAGGATGTAGTCTTGCTGTTGAGACCATCTGGATGGTCTATATGTAACCGAACCACGGTAAGGCTGCCACATAAAGGGTACGACTGTGGCGAGCGGGGGGAGGGGCATCTGTGGGTCTTGCGTCTTGATGACACCTGCCACCTACCCTCCTGGAGTGGCGTTTTTCTTCAGTCTCTCCTTGCCCCCGTGTATGAGGCCAGTTTTGGATTTCATCTGGGGAACTCCCAAGGTTTACAAATCCACATCCTGGCAGGGGCTCCCTGGGCCCCCTACTTGTAGACGTAGCCGTGTCAATGCCTGAAATTCTCAGAGGCAAGAAAATGGAAATTTTTTACAATAATTTGCTAACTTGGGCTCGCTGCAAAAAGAAGCAGCGTGTGGCTTTTTAGACCCTTGCACAGAAGCGTTGAGGTTTTCCTGTCTGTATTAGTCACTGCTCCCCATGTCACAGTTCTTCCAGGGTCACCCAACTCCCCTTCATCCCCCGCCCATGCCGCGCTGCACAGAGGCTGCCTCCCCAAGGAGCAGTGGTCCCAGCCCCTTCCCCGGTCCTGGCAGAGCTCTGGGGGGCAGACAGCCAGCTCCCAGGCCACACTCTGCCATTTAGTAGCCACGAGGCCTTAACCAGCCTACTTAACCTCTCTGAGCTTCCCCTTCCTCGTCTGTGAAATGGCCCAGTGGTCCTGCACTGCAGGGGCCCAGGAGCAGACCCAAAGTCTGCAACCCAGCCATTGCCTGCCCCACTTGCTTGGGGGCTAGCTGTAGATCATCGCCATTGCCCCGCTGCTGGGGTTCAAGTTTGCTTTCTGGTCAAAGAAAATATTCCCACTTCATATCACCTGGGGCACCACGACCGTGAATGCCTTCTAAGCTCTCAAAGGATGACAGTCTTTCTTCACTGAAGGGAATATGCCACAAGGGGCTGTGGGCAGCTCCCTAAACTTTTGGAAAAGCAGTGGTTTGGGTTGGAGTAGAAACGTGGCCTCCCCTATGGCCTCCCACATGGCCGTTTTCAAGGAGCAAGTGCTCATCTGCATGCACAGGTCTGAGGGTCATTTTGGGAGAAGCCCCCCACTCCGTGGTCCCACCTCCAAAGCAGAGTATTGGGGAAGGGCCGTGGACACAGTAAATGGCGTGGATTAGTAACCAGCACCCGTGGGCACTGCCACCTTCCTCCACACCCTGTGCCCCCCTGTTTCCCCTGAGACTTTATCTTCTAAGTTTTGAGACTTGCATCTGTCTGGTCCTGATCTGGGTGACTCGTGGGACAAAGCGGCTGTGATGCTTTGCAAACACCTGTTGCTTACGTTGGTTCTGAGTGGCCAGAGAAACACAGTCAGTGCTCACTACATGCCTTACCTGGCCATGTGCCCCCTGCCCCAGTTTCCTGGTGACCCCCATCCCACCTGCCCTGCCTCGGTACTGGGAAGCCTGAGGAACACCTGAGTTATAGACTAGAAAACAAGATTCAGGTGCACTTTCTTTTGATTGAACCAAACCCAAGGGTTTTTGACCCAAGGGTTTTCAAACACGAGTACCAGCTTCTGATAATTGGAGCCCACCCCCTTCAATAGCATCCCAGGATTTCCTTCACCTCTGATCCCTTCCCTCCCTCTTTCTGAGTCAACCCCCCATTTAGGACGAGCACATTTTCCAGAAGCTTCCTGAAGAAGGGTACAGGAGAGTAGACTTTCTGAGACGTCTTGTTTCTGAAAAAGTCTTTGCTGTGACACATCCATTGACACTTTGGTTGTGTGCACGTCTCCAGGTTAGAAACCATTCCCCTCGGGGTGGAGAAGGTGCTATTCCCTTAACCCACAGCAGTCTGTGTTGGCCAGTGACCTGTCCTTCCTATGTGATGACCTGAGCTGTGGTTTTGTGTCTGTTTTCTCCTCTGGATGCATTTAGCATCATCCCTTTCCGCCCCTAGGATTCTGAGATCTCAGGGATGTATTTCCATGTGGGCTCTTTGCATTCATTTATTGGGGTCTTAATGGGCTTTTTTAAAATTTAATTTTATTTATTTTTATTTTTTTTTTCTCTTAATGGGCTTTCATCTGGAAAGCCAGGACCACCATTTACAAAGAAGAATTCTATATGGCTAATCGATTCTCAAAGAGTGCTTTCCTCATTGTTTCTAAACTCTTAAACTGTGACAGACCGTTAGTGGCAATTCAGGCGTGACTGGACAAAATCAGACTCTGAGCAAATAACCGTTTATTAGCCAGTTCGGCAAAGGGGGTGTTTGTGTCATTGATGAACCGTGTACTTCCGGATCGGCTGTTGGTTGATGTTTCCGTTTCTGTTAAGAGTAAGGCCAAGTCAGAAGGCAAAGATGTTGTACATCACGGACACAACAGGTGTAAAGAACCTCAAAAGCTCAGAGAGTGATCGTAATTCGTAAAATGTTGCAAACTAATGAGAAGTAAGGCATTTTGAGGGCTCATTACATTTGTTTTTAAAACAATTCATTTAATCGTAAGTTTACATAATGTCATTTTTCTTAGTAGCTGTGTTAGAAACCACCTTGAAAAATTCCTGAAAATTTAAAAAGTGGCTGTCACAAGTCAGAATAAGACCTCTCCCACTCACCACTGCACCCCATGTTCTCCAGCTCTGGGACTTAAAAAAAGATATGATTTCTTCATTTTTCTTCTTCTCTTCATTTTTCTCTTCTGGAATTCATGTGAACTGATTCTCTTATTATCAAAATCTTTTTTCTCTTTCTTTTTAAAAAATCTTATTGCCTTTATTTTCCAAAAGATTTCCTCAACTTTATCTTCTAATCTTTGAATTAATTTTAATTTTTTCTAGCCTATTTTAATTTCTAAGAGCTCTTTCTTGTTCCTTGATTATTGTGATTTTCCTGCTCTACTCCCACTTCTTCTGTGAAATCCTGTTCATGGGTGTCTCTGTCTTATCTGATGTCCCTGAAAATGTACGCGATTGAGGTGTATGTGTATAGTTTTTATTTCCAAGCATGATCTTCAGCTTGACTTTGGACACATGGTTATGGGAGGTGCCTTCGGTATATCCCAGTATGGTTGTTGGCTATCAGGGGTGTTCAG
This sequence comes from Spilogale gracilis, assembly GCA_004023965.1. Classification (NCBI taxonomy): domain Eukaryota; kingdom Metazoa; phylum Chordata; class Mammalia; order Carnivora; family Mephitidae; genus Spilogale; species Spilogale gracilis. The sequence continues at coordinate 113,438 of PITA01003643.1, read as the reverse complement.
AAGAGTGGTTTAAAATTGGAATATAGAGGTGCCTGGCTGGCTCGGGTGGTAGGACAGGTGATTTTTGATCTCAGGGTCGTGAGTTCAAGCTCGATGTTGGGTCCAGAGCTTACTTAAAAAAAATAAAAATTAAGAATGAAAACTAAAAGTGGAATATGACTTCAGAAATTGGCTTGGAAGTGATGAGGGAACAGAGAGTAAGACAAGCACAGCGCCTTGGTGGAACGTGTCTACAGGCCTCCCAGATGTAGGAACTCTGCAAAAGTGATGAAGCTGCAAAGGAATCCAAGAAGGAGCAGCTGGGAGGGTCAGAGGAGCCCCGGAAGCAGGTGTCAGAGAGGCCCAGGTAGGGCTTTCAGGAAGGAGAGGTGGTCAACCGTGAAAGATCCTGAGACGCCCAGTAAGATGGGGAGTGAGGACTCCTTCAGTGAGAAATCCCATTGAGTGGTTTGCGGCTCGTCATTTATTTGTTAATTTTTTAAAGGTTTATTCATTTATTTGATAGAGAAAGAAGGGGGGTCAGAGGGAGAGGAGGAGAGAGAGAGAGAGAATCTCAAGCGGACTCCCTACTGAATGTGGAGCCCAACTCAGGGCTTGATCTCATGATCCTGAGACCATGACCTGAGCCATAATAAAAAATCAGATGCTCGACCAACTGAGTCATCCAGGTGCCCCTGTGGCTTGTCATTGAGACCCAAGTGTCTGCCTCTTATCTTCATTTTTGTTTTATTCCATGCCTTTCGAGCTCATACTCCCAAGATGTGGTATTTCTACATCAACACCCTCCTTCTTTTCTTGCACCTTCTGCTTTTCCTCTCCACGCACATCTGCGACCTTAGCACCTACCATGCGTGGCACTGGGACCGGCATCACTTCCTCCCTGTGCTGCCCTTAAAAGCATGCATGGACGGCCTCCAGGGGGACAGTCGTGGTGCTCTGAGGACGCTGGCTTTAAAATCTCTTGACAACGCCATGGTTGGTGTTTCTCAGTGGAGTCACAGGCTCCAGGGGTAAACTGATGTGCCCAGAGTCACCCCTGGAGAGGGGTCTACAGGACCCCAGCCTCATTGGAACCACTTGGAAGTGTTCCCAGCTCTTTCCCTTTCACAGCACATCACTGTAAATGGTGACGGTGAGGCCTAGCACCATGGTGTGGAGCCATGATGCTTAAGATGCTCTTTTTTTTTTTTTTAAAGATTTTATTTATTTATTTGACAGAGAGAAACACAGCCAGAGAGGGAACACAAGCAGAGGGACTGAGAGAGGGAGAAGCAGGCTTCCTGCGAAGCAGGAATCCTGAAGTGGGACTCGATCCCAGATCTCCAGGATCATGACCTGAGCCAAAAGCAGCCGCTTAACCAACTGAGTCACCCAGGTGCCCCGATGCTTAAGATGTACTGTCCTGCTTTCTGAGGAAAAGTCAGCCCCTTGGCAAGACCCATTTTGACTCCTCAGGGGGTCTGTGACGAGGTCAGAAGTCACAGGTCTTTGGTCTTGGGCTAATTTCAGACTGAGCTGGAAAGCAATCTCAGATGCTTCTCTCCCTTGCATTCCTCTCCCGGCTTATAGACATGAGCCTCATCATCCCTCCTCCTGGAAATGTGGAGTAAAAACAGTGAGCCATGAGCTGCAGGCTTGCTTTTGAAATCCCACCACCTGGACAAGTGTTTATCCACCACATGGGGACACTGGGTGGGCCCATGGTGGGAGGGGGACTCCGGGCCTGGACTGGCTGGCTGGGGGTCCTGGTGGCCCCCCGCTCCTGGGAGGCCCTGGCTCGCTCAGCCAGAAACTGGGGGCAGATAGTCCCACAGAGGGTGTCAGAGAAATACACGAGCCAATGGGTGGAAAGTATGACCTTCCCAGTGCTCTTGGAGAAGTGCTCAGAAATGTTCGCGGCCCCTGCTCCTGCCTGTGGGCAAAAAGAAGGAGTGAGGACTCTGGTGGTCCCAGAACCCCACCCCCACCCTGCCCCGGTTCCGCCTCTCCTTCCCCATACAATGCCTGTTGAGTGACCTGGAGTCAGTCACTGAATTGCTCTGTGCCTCAGTTTCCTTATCTGTAAATTGAGGATTACAATGCTACCCACTGCAGAAGGCTGTGAATATTTTTTTCAGATTTTATTTCTTTATTTGGGCGGGGGAGATCAGAGGGAGAGGGACAAGGAGATTCCCCACCGAGCAGAGAGCCTGGGATCATAACCCGAGGTGGAGGTAGACACTTAACCCACTGAGCCACCCAGGCACCCCTGTTGTGAATTTTCAATGAGTTAAAACACGTAAAGTGCTTGTATCAGCGCTGGCTTGGCTGGCCACCCCCTCCTTGGCTGGGTGTGCACGTGCGTGTCCTCTGTGGTAATGCTTTGCTGGGCGCTGTGCAGAACTGACAGCCCTCACCTCGCCCAGAAGCCGCGGGCCTAGCATACGCTAGAGGACGGAAAAGCGGTGGGAGGCATTAAGTAAAGATACAGGCTCAAGCCTTTTTAACATTTATGTGAGAGCATAAGAACATTGAGCAGGAGTTGTATGATTTTTATATGCCTTCTGGCTAAGAATGATTTTTTTTGAATAATAAACATTTATATATTTTTCCCTAAATTTCTAAGGTAATAGATCTTTGTGGTAGGAAGCATGGAAAATACACAAAAATTCCAAAAAGCAAATAATAAAAACACCCACAACCCTATCATCCAGAGAGAATGCACCTGAGTATTTATCCATCCAAGTTTGTTTCAAGCCCATACACATATTTTAGTAAGTCTGAGATCATACGATACATCTTATCTTGCAACTTGCTCTTTTATTCAACAGCATATTGTGACCTGGTTTTCAAGGGACTTGATCTTACATGTCTTTGAGTCTCTTGTTGATGTTTAGAACAAAGTTTTGGGCCACTGCTCAGGATTTCTGAAGCTTAAGATATTTATGGTCTCCTTTTTTTTAATGTTCTTTAAAAAAAAAAAAAAAAGATTTTCTATTTATTTGACACAGAGAAACACAGCCAGAGAGGGAACACAAGCAGTGGGAGTGAGAGAGGGAGAAGCAGGCTTCCCGCCGAGCAGGGAGCCTGATGTGGGACTTGATCCCGGGTCTCCGGGATCATGACCCGAGCCGAAGGCAGTCGCCCAACCAACTGAGCCACCCAGGCGCCCCTATGGTCTTTATAGGAAAAATTTCACAGACCTCCAAGAATCTTCTATCAGTGAACCTTTAGGTATCCTTAGGACCCAGTCTGAGGAATAATACGTTAGTTGGGATTCATAAATGAATAGAAGATGAATAAGTGGATGGATCTGGGCAGGAGACGCCTGCCTTGAGTATAGCAACAGGGGGTCTATTCAAAAGGCTTCCTTTGTGTTGGACAAGGGTGCTTGGGGCCGTGATCCATATCATTAATCAGGTGTGGTCCAGACCGACAGCCAAACACCTGCTGTTCCTGTTACTTGCCATCCATTCTCTTTTCTGACTCCTGTTCAGACCCCCATTTGTTCCTAGTTGTAGCACCCCGCGCGACTCGGTGTTTCCCTGTGACTCTAGTCATCAACCTTCTCCACCAGCGTGAGCATATGCTCCCATATGTCTGTATCATTCCACCCCACCACCGATGAAGCCTATATTTATCCTGTATTCCTATTAAATTAATAGAGACTTCAATTCCTTCAGTGAAGTGTTACACACTGTAAGAAAGGTAAGCACATGATCTCCGTATAGTCTGATGAATTATATATAGACTATATATAGTCTGATGGCCTGAAAACTTCCAGGTAACCAGCCCTGAGATGACGAAATCAGATATTGTTAGTATCCCAGAAGTCTCCTCGATGTCCTCTCCCCAGAGGCAATTCCCGTGCTGACCATCCTTTACTTTTGCCTGCCCTTGAACTTCATATAAGCAGACCCATATGCACGCTTTATGTGTTTTGAGGGGATGTGTTTAATTTCTTTCTCTCAACAGCATCTTTGTGAGATTCATTTGTGTTATGTGTAGTGACACTCTGATATTCTCATTGGCTTATCATATTCCGTTGTCTGGGTATACCAGAATTGATTTATCTTTTCTATTGCTGATAGATACTGAGTTGTTTTCAGTGTAAAGCTATTCAAAATGAAACAGCTAGGACATCCTTGTACGTGTAATTTGGGTAGCACATGTCAGCATTTCTGTTGGCATATGCCTGGGAGTGAGGCACGAGGCGTATGCCAACAGTTTTTCCAATGGTTGCACCAATTTACACGCCTACCAGCAATGTAGGAATTTTCCAGCAGCACCGTCTCTTCGCCGAGACTTGGCATCGCCTGTCTTTCACCTCAGCTTCTTTGCTTGCTGTGTGGTGTTACCCCACTGTGGTTTCACATGCACTTCCATAGCACTTGTGAAGTCCAGCACCTTCTCATATGGTTACTGGCCATTTGTAAGTCATCTTTTATGAAGAGTTGGTTCAAGGGTCTTACCTGGAGAAGTGGGACGGGAAGAATCCAGAGATGGGCCAGGATAAAGCAGTGAGAACTCTGGGGCCTCCATTTTGTTGAAATGTAAGGACAGACTCCAGGGTGACTGGGAAACAATACCCCGTTACTCTGAGATGTCTAGAGCTGCAAAATTCCTTTGTGCAACGTGGTGCCTGCCAGGAGACTTGATCTCTCACGGGAGCCGGGATCCGCAGGCAGATGGTAGCTTGTGAGGAGTGGGTCCTAGCCTGACTTGTGGAAAGGCTGCAGGTTGCCCTGGGATTGGAATGCCAAGCTCCTACCATCAGTTGGAGCGGAGCTTGACCCTGAATTACCTGAGAAGCCACAGACTGTATGTAGTGCTACTGAGTCTAAATGAATCGGCCCTGCCGGGCACAAGTCATATATTTGGTCAGACATAACATAATCCTCTCTATTCTACTGAATCTCATTGCAGTGCCTTGCCCACCCTGTGATGCTTGTTAAAATGAAATCTGGGGGTGCCTGGGGACTCAGTCGGTTTAGCATCTGCTTTTGGCTCAGTTCATGACCCCAGGGTCCTGGGATTAAGCCCCACGTCGTCGTCGGGCTCCCTGCTCATTGCTTCCGCCTCCCTCTGCCCACCCCTCAGCCTGCTTGTGCTCTCTCTCCCAAATAATTTAAAGTGATGAAATTCAAGACCTCTCTTATTCTTCTCCGTAGTTCTATTTTTTCATGTTTGAAAAAGATTTTTATTTATTTATTTATTTATTGGAGAGAAAGGAGAGAGAGAATGAGCAGGGGGGAGGGCGGAGGGAGAGGGAAACGAGGGCTCCCAGCTGGAGCAGGAAGCACAGCGCAGATTGCCCAGGAGGCTTGTCTTTCCATCTTGGTTTTGCCACAGGAGGGCTCAAGTGTGTCCGGTGTGCAGGCTTAGTTCAATCTTCTTCACCATATTCCTGCGTGAGGCACCATCCTGGCTCCCGTATTTACTGACGATTCTGACCTTCTTGGTGCCTTCAGCCATGTCTCTGCAAACCAGGTCTGAGCCCAGGGAGCTTCTACTCTGTATTTCAGATGAAGCCGATAATCTCTCGTGTGTTGCGGTGTAGACAGAGAAGTGTGCGGTTCATAATCGGACTGTGCGCGTCTGTGTCTCAGTGCGGTATGTATCCAGCTGTGTGACTTTGAGCAAATCACTGTCCCTTTTTGCTGCTCAGTTTCCTCCCCTGTAACAGGGGTCTCTATGCCCCACGAGGAGTGGGTTCAACCAGATAATTTTTGCAAAAGCAAACCGTGAACCTTAGGTTATTGGGCGAATGTCAATTATGGTTTACATTAAGGGGGAACATAATACATTAGGTCAAGCAAACCAATAAGAAGGGATCTTGGCAAAATGTCAGTCTCAGGGCCAGAGCGGCCACCATGAAGAAGACGGTAAGAGGGACTCAGAGAAGGTGCTGGAAAGCCAATGCCCAGAGTTGTTTTAGGAGTAGAAAAAAATCTAAAAATCACAACTTACAATGAGAAGTACAGTTTTCAAACCGTCCAGGGACTCATATCTGCCAACCAGGGTATCACTTCTCCATAGTAAAATCGTGTGGGATGCCAACTTTTGAGCTGTTAGTTGGCTGGCTCGCCCGTGTCGACCAGAAGGACAGGCTGCTTTGGAGAGCTGTGTGGGCCTAGCCGCCAAGGCCTTTGGTGGATGCATTTGATTTCTGCAGAAGGGGAATGCCAAGGCCATGGTGAGGGTCCAGCTTGAGAAAAAATCTATTTATTTCCAAAAACTGGAGAAGAAGAAGAAACAGAAAGGCCAAACTTTGAACAGATCCATTTTCCTGATGTTAATGTTAGCAACTTCTCTGGGAAGTTCTAATGTGGGCAACCCCAAAGGGATAAGAGAGTGTCATCAGCACATTATCTCCTGGACTGGGGGGAGATGAAGGCAAAGGGTGTCACAGGTTTCTAGTGAAGAAGTCAGCCTCAACCCCCTCACCGGGGGATTTCACTCTCATTGCTGCGTGGTACGTGCATGGGGATCCCGGTGAGGCTACAGTCAGGGTCCTGGGGCTTGCTCCTTTCCCTGCACCATCTGGCTCTCTACCTGGGCTTCGCCAAGCTAAAGAGGACATGCTTGGGGGTCAGGAGCAGCTTGAGAGAATACTGAAAATTCGGAATTTTACTTTTCCCTGTATATGCACATTTGGGTATTTGCACAAAAACTAATTAGCATGGATTACTTTTGTAATTTTAAGAGTGATGTTAAGAAAAATAAAACTCAGGAGGTTTGGCTGATTCTTTCTTATTCAACCAACATTCCCTGGGTACCTGTGGGGACCAGGCTCTGTGTTCGGTCCTGCAGATGCAAGATGAAGGAGACCCTGGCCTGCCCCTTGGGCTGCTGGAGGAGGACACAGATGGACAAGTATCTAGATGAGAGAAGAGGTGTAGAGGCTGGAGCACAGGAGGTACTGGACAAGGGAGTGAGAAGGGTAGGTTGGTCCGTGGGAGCCTGGGAAAGCTTTGTCAGCACGTGGTGCTCAAGCTGAATCTAGAAATAGAGTCAGTTGTCTGCGGATAGACAAGGCAGCGGAGGGCACTCCAGACAAATAGCACATTCTGTGCAAAGGCTTGCGTGCCGTCAACAACCGGCTCACCTCCGCAGCCCATAAAAGTTCAGTATACTTGGAGTATTCTTGGAGAAAAGGACAGGGTATCTGGCTGGAGAAGTGGGCAGGGGCCAGATCACGGAGAGACTATGTGTCATGCTAAGAAGTTAGGATGTCATTTATTCATTCGACAAACATTTATTGAGCACTTCCTATGTGCTCGTGAACACTGGTGATATATATCCATTAACACGCCATCCTTGCCCTTATGGTCTTACAGCTAATGGTGGAAGGGATAGACCACGAAGCAAACAAATACTTGAGCAAGATTATTTCAGATAATGGTGCTGCTTATAAAAAAATTGTGAAGCAGATTAAGGAGCTCAAGAGGAGGAAGGAAGGAAGGAAGGGGGAAGAAGTTACTATTTTTAAGGTTAGGTGGGGCCTTCCAACAGAGATCTGAAGGGGGTAGGCGGGGAGTCCAGGTGAATATCTGGGATAGATTCATTCCTGAGGGAGGAAGCAGCATCTGCAAAGGCCCTGTGGTATGTTCAGGGAGCAGGGAGAAGGCAGGCAGAAGTGGGAGCAGCCAGATCACCGGGCCTTAGGCAATATGCCAAGGTCTGTGGGTTTTATCCCAACTGAGATGGGACACCACAGAGGATTTTAATCAGAGAAAGAACATAACCTGATTCCTGTTAAAGAAGAATCACTCTTGGTGCTGTGTTGAGAACAAAGCCTAGGGGAGAGAGGGCAGAATGAGGCAGATCTGTGGGGCTCTTGCAACAGTCCAGCACGAGGTGACTCTAGTTGGGGCAGAGGAGGGCGCAGTGGAGGGCTAAGAGGTGGTTAGATTCTACCTGCTCTAAGTCCCAGGCCAACGGTTCTCAAAGTGGGGTCATGGGGGGAGTCACCTGGGAACTTATTAGCAATGCAGATTCTCAGGCTCACCCCGGACCTGCTGAGTCAGAGATTCAGAGGGTGCGCCTAGCACTTTGTGGTGCACACACCCTTCAGGTGATTCGGCAACAAGCAGAAGGTCACTGCCAAAGCATGATGAGGGTATTCCTGCGGGGTCTGGGGCTAGAAGCTGGACTGGGTGATTTGTGTCCTGGGGAAGCGGGTCTGGGGGCACCGGGGAGGAGGAGCAGGAGGTGACAAGGATGCCCTGAGGGCCAGTGTGACTGAGGTGGACACAGAAGTAGAAAAGATGAATGCCACTGAATTGCACATTTGAAAATGGCCACAGAGGCACATTTTATGTGCCATGGGTTATCGTAGTTTTAAATATTTCTTCAAAGAAAAAAACCAATGAGGCCAACCAAAACCACACAGTTTCATCTATGGGATACCCCAAATTCAAAGGAAAGCAGAGCAATTTAGGCATGATGTCACAGGGAAGGTCATTTGAAGACTAGTCATTCAGCAGCTCCCCCCCCACCCCGCCCCGGGTGGCTCAGTTGGTTAAGCGGCTGACTTTTTAAAATTTCAATTCAATTAATTAACACATAGCGTATTATTGGTGTCAGAGGTAGAGATCAGTGATTCATTAGTCTTAGGTAACACCCGGTGCTCATTACATCATGTGCGCTCCCCATGCTCCTCACCCAGTTATCCCACTCTCCCACCCCCCCACCCTCTGCCTCTCCAGCAACCCTCAGTTTGTTTCCTGAGATTAAGAGTCTCTTATGGGTTGTCTCCCTCTCTGATTTTGTCTTGTTTCATTTTTCCCTCCCTTCCCTATGATCCTCTGTTTTGCTTCTTAAATTCCACATATGAGTGAAATCATACATAATATGATAATTATCTTTCTCTGATTGACTTATTTCTAAGTGGCCAACTCTTGATCTTGGCTCAGGTCTTGATTACAGGGTGGTAAGTTCAAGCCCCACATCAGGGTCCATTCCAGGCATGGAGCCTACTTAAAAAAAAAAAGAAGTGTTCATGTTTAATGTATTATTTTTTGTCATTTTATACATAGACACCACAGCCTGTGTTCCCAGATCAGAAACTGATGGCTTGTCTTGGATGTTTTCCTTTCGCTCATCACTGTACCCAGTCTGGATCATGCTTTTGAAGTTTTTCCTGGGTTTCATGCCCCACTGTCCATCCACAGTGTCACTGTATGAGTGCCGCAGGCCAGAACTTCTAGTAGTAGCCTCCTCATGAGCCTCCCGGGTTCCATCCCCACTCTTCTCCATACCATACTTATTGTCCTACAATCCTGGGGTCATAGTGGACCTCTTTACTCAAAGGCTCAGAGCTCAAGAACAATGCAAATTCTCAGGTCCTAGAGGCACCAGAATGACCCTTCTAACCAAGATGCTATATCTGGTCATCTCAAAAGCTTCAGTTTCTTTCTGCAGAGTAAAATACAAAGCCCTCAGTGACCAGCCCCTGAGAGACGTTTCACCCTGCCCTGCCCCTGCCACCTTCACACATACTTAACTCTCTTCCTTCCCTATATTGATTCTGCTCCAGGCTGACTGGTCTTCTTGTTGCACTTGGAAACTCCCCCTCCAGCCCTTCGTCCTGTGCGCTCTGCTGGAAACACTCTCCCTTCAACTATCAGATGGCTCCCTCCTTCTCCTGAGCCTGTTGGCTCAAGTTGATGCCCTATTTCAAACTGCAGGTTCCTTCCCAGGCACCTGAGCTCCCTTAATCTTTCCCTCCAAGGCAGCCGTCACCTTCGCACAGGGCATTGGGAATCTCGGTGTGACTCCCCTCTCCAGTGAGGACGAGGACTTCCGTTGTTTCATTCACAGATGTCTCCTAAACCGCTGGGACATAGTAGGAGCTGGAGAAACATCTAGAATGGATGGATAAATGAATGAATGAATGAATGAATGAATGAATGAATTGCTCTTTCCCAATCTCCCAAGGAAGACCCAGGGCCCATCATTTGCTTCTTATTTCTGTGACCATTTGATCCCAAGTGAATCTTAAAGCAGACTCAAGTGGAGACTGAGTTTCCACCTGACTTTGTGTGGGGACATTGGCCAATGCCTCTTCCCCAAGCCTGGCCTTCCACCCCGTGCCCTCCACCTTGCTCCGGGTCTGGCCTCCCCAGGGGCTGAGCAGAGAGGAAAGGGGGCTAAAGCAGAGTGGGGAGGGTTGCCCACAGAGGGCCTTGGAATTGGTTTCCATTTCTCTGTAGGGATGGGGGCAGAGGACCAGGATCAGGCACCGGGCTGCCTGATTTTTGATTTAAAGAAGGATGCTTTGTGGTCTCTCCCACCGCAGCCTAGCAAGGCACAATAGGAAGAGCAGACATGAATGGTCTCATTTTGGTGGCTTATTCTGTCACGTGGGGATTTCTTGTTGTCTTCTCTGCTCACATCCCCGTCCATGTCAGCCACTGCTTCGTGGGTAGGGAGTTGGCGCCATGAGCCCTGGGCCCCCTTGGCCGCCCCTCCTGCAGTCTGGGCGGGGCTGGTGTGGGAATATGGGGGCCCCGGGGCCCAGCTGGCTTCCCCACTACTGTCACTTCAGGGGTTAGAACACTGCACCCCCGATGCTCTGCATGGACACCCTAAGGGCTCTGAAACCCAAAAGTCATGTATTGATTTTGGTAACTAATTTGGCACCAAACGGGACCTGAACTTGGTGGCCAAAGTTCATCTGAACAGCTCTCATTTGGGCTTCGGTTCTTATTTAGCCCACCGAGCAGCAAATATGAACACGTGGAATCGTGGCAAACTCCGTGGCACTGTGCAACTGCAGTGTGCCGTTCCCATCCCCCCGGCTGTCTGCAGCGAGCCGCCCGGATCCCCCCAGGCTGTCACGGATCACCCCTGCCTGCAGGGTGTGCACTTTCTCAGATTGGTGCCTTCTGGATTTTGATCCACGGCTGGCCCAGGCTATGGAACAGGGACGTGGGTCCGTGTGTGGAGCCCATGGCCGGGACCCAGTGAGGCATCAGTCCTTCCCAAGCCAGGCCTGGCTTCAGCTAGCACATATTGGCTGCAAGGTCTTGGCAAGCCCTGTAACCTCCTGGACCCTCTGTTTCTTCTTCTGCAAGATGGCAGCCAGGACACTGCCGGTGACAAGGGCTACCCCTGGCTGTCTCACTCCCTGCCCCTCTTATCAGTTCCTCGCAAGCCCCTCTTCTTGGCCTGCTCCTCCCCAAATGTCTCCACCTGGGTTCAGACATCTGCTCTGCTCAGAAGTCACCTCCCTCAAGAGGCCTTCCGATCCTGCGGGGGTGGCCCTGGGCTCCTTCTCACACCTCCTGTCTCAGTCCTGCCTTCGCCCACACCCCCACTTTGCTTTTCTACTAGCATGGTTCCCCATGCGCCATTATGTCAGCTAATTATTTGCCTCCTTGTCAATGGCCTGTCTCCCACCTAGAAGGTGAGCTCTGTGGAGGCGGGGAGTCCTGGCCAGGTTCTCTGCTGCCTGGCCAGCATGTGCTCCGCGTGGGATCAGGGGGAGGCTGGAGCAGCGCTGTTCGCAAAGGGGGCCTCGTGGAACCCGAGGATGAAGGCCGGCAAGGCCAGCATGGACTCGCCCTTCTTCCTGCCCTCCCAGGGTTCTGTCTTGTCCTCCTGGAACGTCACCTGCAGTGAGGGAGTTCTCACCTTACCTTTAGCAGGGGTTGGCAGAGGCAGAGAAATACAGCCATGGGAATGGGGCGTTCTGAGGTAGGAAACAAAGGACCACTGCGGTTTTTCTTGTTAGGACCCAAGGCCAAGCTGATTAGATATGTTCTTAAATGCCTGTCTGGTGTGAATTTGGGGAAATAACGTGGAGGGGCATGGTTTTCTGCCCCAAAGTGAAATTCTCCAAACCCTGGGTAAGTCTCAGCTTTTGGCAAAGACAGGCAGCAACCTCCCACTCCCGCAAAACTCCGAGGCGTGGAAATCAGTGGAGGGCTCGGAGGGGAACCAGGACTTCTAGGGGTGACAATAACTGGAAAAGCCTTCGCGTCTGCATGGGTGTCCTCAGGCTTCCTGGTACCTGGGCCTTCCAGAGTTAGCTGGGGAGGAAGATGCTGTTTTCTGGACTCTTCCGCTTAGTTCCTTAGCGTGGAACTAAGTCAAGTGTCCTCAGGGTCAGGTGGTGTAGGAGATGATGCTTGAAACAAATTGAAGCAAACACTGGATTTAGCAAGAGTGCCTTCTCCAGCACTCCAGGCTGGGCTGGGGGAAGCCGGGCCAGCTTTTAGAGAGCCCGTGGGCAGAGGTTAGAGAAGGTTGCCGGTGCTTCGGGACAAGTGAGCCAAGTGTGTTAATTAAAGGGTGATTTAAAATATTCAGCCCCAGGGTCCCAGAATGAGATCTGTGAAATATCAGAGACCTTGAAAATTTATGCAAGATCCCAGCGAGCACAGGAGCAAGTAATCTAATGAGCACCCATGTGCCTGCTACCCGCTGTATAAAATTTTAACATTTTGCCCGATTTTTAAAAAAAGCAATACATTCACAATCAAGTCCCCTCTGTATCTGATTTTTCCCTTTCTCCTCTCCCTGTGAGTTTAGTTATTCCCAGGCATGTTTTTATATTATTAATACAAATATTGTCTCCATAAATAATTATGCTATTGCATATGTTGTTAAAGTTTACACATCATAAAGCTTTTCATTCTATAATAATATATAATGTGTACCCATATGTACATTAGAGACTGTCACACCACTATACGCGGCCTGCTGCAATCCACCTTCTTTTCTTGTTCAATATCGTGCTTTGGCAGTTTTCCCAATGTTGACACAGAGCAAGGGTTCAGTCACTTCACGTCTGTAGAACATTCCATCGTGTTAATACATGGCCAGTTATGGACGCTCTCTTCTGTCCATGAGTATTTAGACTGTTGCAAGTTTCTGCCACTAAAAACAATACGTTAATGACCATTTTTGTACCAGTGTCCTCTTTGCTGGAGTTTCTCTAGAGTATGTATCTCGGCGTGGAATTCAAGTTCAAGGGCTCTGCAAACATCCCGCCGTACTTAGTCTTGCCAGATAGGTCTCGGGTTGGTCAGTACCAGCTTACCCCTCAGAGAGCGTCAGAGCTCCTATCTACCTCCTCACTACCTCTGTAGTGTTGCTAAAATGTGTCACCCCCTTGAGGGGAGGGTTCCGGACACTGGTGCCTGGACAAGGGCTGTCAGCTGAGGAGCCCCACAAGCTGAGGAGGGCCCTTCAGTCATCAAAGGGAAGCAGAGGCCGGTGATGCCCTCCCCTCGCTCCCCTACCCCGTCTCTGCCTTCTGAGTCCCCAAGCCTGTGCGGGCAGGCCGGTGTCCATGGACTGTATCACGCAGGCTCCCTGGCCTTCTGCCTTCCTGTTGGCTTTGACCTGAGGTGAAGATGGGAAGCAAGTGGACGAGAGGGGAAAGAGGTGGGGGTGTTTATTCCTACCAGCGCTCTTCCTGGAAGAGGTGGGGTCCTCTCCAACTTGCCAGGCCACATTCAACCCCGGGTTCCAGCAAGTACCCTTCTCTCTTCTCACCCCCCCCAGCCCGGGCCTCCACGAGTAACTGCTCCCACTCTGGCTCCCCTCTGGGGGCGTGGCCAGCCTCAATGGCTTCCAGAAAGACCCATTTGTTGTAAATAGCAATGGGATTACCGTGGTAATCCCATTAGTAAACTCTGTCAACCCAGGCCTCCACCGGCAGTGCCCTCTCTCTCTTTCCCTGAATGATACACTTCTTGAGTTTTTTTTTTTTTTTTTTTTTTTAAGATTTTATTTATTTGACAGAGAGAAACACAGCCAGAGAGGGAACACAAGCAGGGGGAGTGAGAGAGGGAGAAGCAGGCTTCCCGCAGAGCAGGGAGCCCAATGTGGGACTCGATCCCAGGTCTCCGGGATCATGACCTGAGCCGAAGGCAGTCGCTTAACCAACTGAGCCACTCAGGCACCTCACTTCTTGAGGTTTTAAGAGTGACTGTAATATTTATGAATACTACTGTCCTCCATGGAGCTCTTTCTGCCAAAGGGGAAACGATGGGGCACAACGAAGTGACACTGAGATCTGAACCAGGCCCACTGCCAGAGAGCGGCCCACAGGGATAGAGGGGCTGGCCGGGCACAGTGCCCAGATTCCACGCCACAGACCTGCTTTGGGGCTTCCTGCAGAAGACCCCAACTGTGGCCAGGAGGCCACTGTTCCTCCCTGAAAGGGTGCTCTGAGAGCGTAAAGTGATAGTGGAGGTTGGTGGCAGAGAGGCCAGCAGCCCCTCCAGCCCCTTCCTCTGGGGGCTCCTGGCGCTGCAGTGAGGCGGGGGCAGGGCCCTTCCCAGCGGGGGCGCCCCGTGCAGCCCGGGCACTGCCTGCACAACAAGCGTGCAGTGGGCTTCTTGTCTTTGCCTGGTGTCCTGGGTGATCTGACCCGACAGTGGGGAAGACTGCGGGGGGCAGGGGGGGAGCCTCTGGATTCGACAGACCTAGGCTCAAGCTCTGTCCTTGTCCTATCCCCAGAAGGTTTGTGGCCCATCTGGTGAGTCACCCAAACTCTTCATGGGTTCAAGGAGGGTGGACGTGGTGCCTCAGCACCAACACTTCTGCTTCCTAATGTCTGGATCCTTCCTTGAAATTGCTCTCCATAATGCCTCTCCCCTCTCTCCATCCCTCCCTCCCTCTCCTCCTCCTCCCCTCCATTCCTCCATCTCTTCTCAAGAGCCACAGAGCCACACAGCCGTGGAGGCTGGGTGCCAGGGATAAAGAGGACCAACGTCGCCCCAGCATTAGTTGCTGGCCTTGACCGAGGGGCCACTCCCAGGAGGCCAGGAACTGCTTGTCTAGACTGTGGTCTTCCCTGGGGAGGCTGCGGCAGGAGGGCTGCAGAGCGGGGGTTCGTCTCAGACCAGCAAGCCGAGGCCCTCCCACTGGAGACCCTGTGCCCCTGAGCGCGTGCTGGCCCTCCTGGCCTCTTGGCTCTTCTGGAAGGAAGTAACCACTGGGCCCTTTAATGGAGCCTCTGGCCTCCCAGCCCTGCCCAACCTCTGCCCCAGGAGGGAGAGTTTGGGGGAGGAGGAAGAGACAGTGGGGAGTCCAGAGAGTGCCCCCCACCTTCCCGGTACCCAGAATCAGTCTTCTGCTCCCTGGGGGGGAGGGGGTGTCAAGCTGAGATCCCCAGACAGGGCAGGGGAGAGAGAGGCCAGGATTCTGGGAGGACATGAGGACCCGCTCTGCCCAACCGGTCAGCACCCTCTCGGTTGGGGAGCCGGCCTGGCTTAGCCTGGCATCTGGGCAAAGTGCATCTCCAGACTTTGTAAACTTGTGTTTGAACTTGTGTGATCATAGAGATGTCTTGGTTTCTTGGTGAACACTGTTGTAGAAAGATCAAAGTTTGCTAAGAAGAAAGAGGAGTGTTTTGCAAAGCAGGCTTGTTGGAGAAGGGGAGATAGAGGTACAGAGAAAGAGACAGAGAGGGGGAGAGAGGGACCCTGAGACAGAGACACAGAGAGAGACAGAAACAGAGAGGGAAATAGAGACAGAAAAGGAAACGGGGCGGGGGGAGACAAGACAGAGACAGAGAAGACACAGAGACACACAGGGAGAGAGAAGAGACACATAAACAGAGAGAGAGACAAAGAGACAGAAAGTTAGAGAAACACAGAGAGCAAGACAGACACAGAGAGAGAGCGAGACAGAGGGAGAGAGAAAGAAGACAGAGACACAGACTCAGAGACAGCAAGGAGAGAGGAAGGGGAGGGGAGCTGGCTCCCTCTAGTGGGCAGCGGTGGTGACAGCGTCACCCTGGAGCAGTTAGGGACAAGTGGATTAGGAGGTGGAACAATGACCCCAGTCATGTTTCTGCTCCTGGGAGCCCCAAGGCATGTCCCTCCTCGTCCTTCCTCTGGGGCTTCCGTGACAACCGGCCACCCCCCCCAGCTCCTTGCCCCACAGTGTTGTAACAAACACGCCTATGTATGGGACCCTGAGTCCTTTAGCAGCAGGAATCCATTCAATGATACCAACTATGCTGTGAACCATGATTTATAGAAGAAACAGAGGCACAGAGAGGTTAAGTAACTTGCCTGGGGACACACAGTCAGGGAGGAGAGAGGCCAAGGGCTGCGGGGGGCAGAGTCTGGGTGCTGATTGCTTGCTGGGTGGCCAGAGGGAGGGGCGCCCCTGTTTCTCCAGGCCTTTTGTTGTGCATGGGTGTGGACGGATGGGAACATCAACGGCTTCTCCCTGATACCTTGGGAGTTAGGGCAGCCTGAGGTTTTTTACTATTTCAGATGCTTCTCACCTGGTGCCCTGCGGAGTCGGAGGCCCAGGTGCTGCAGTCGCCTCCTTTGCACAGATGGGGATGCAGGGGCTCAGAGAGGGACTGTGGGCAAGGTCCTCCTGCTCCTCTCGTAGGCTGCTCTCCTGCCCCCACCCCCCACCCCCCATGTGGTGATCCCGAGCAGCTGCTGCTTCCCCCCAGGCCCTCTGCTCCGTCCCACTGCGTGTGTCCTCTCTCTGAACCAGCTTCCTCTGCCCTGAGGCTCCTCATCCACCCTCTGAAGTCATTCTGCTTCACCCTGAGGCCTGGCCCCAGGACCTCTGCTCCTGACCCACTTTCTCCTTTATTGCGTTCTCCGCGGACTGCGCGGACACGTCCCTGCTTCCTGCCCGGCTGGCCACAGGGTTCTCAGAGCCACAGGACGTTCTGGGAAGGGCGTGGCCCATGCCGGAAAATAATCTGAGCCATTCTTTTTCACACTTTCCTGTCTGAAGAGGCCCATGAAGGGCCTGTTAAAAACGTGGATTCCTGGGCCAGGGATACGGCTGGCGTCAGCAGGGCTGGGGCGCCTCCCACAGTTTTCTGCAGTGATTCTGATCCAGGGGGCGCCACAGGTTGAATAACAGGGCTCCAAACTGTGTGATTCCGGGATTCTGATTGTGGTGTGGATTTGGGCAGATGTTGGGCCTCTGGGGGATTATTCCAGGGTTCCCCTCCAATTGGAGCTCTGATTGTGCTGCAGAGCTCAGAGCTGTGGGGGGAGACGGGTGGGGGGCCAGAGGCGGGGCTGGGAGCTTGCAGATGGCCTGGGCCCAAGGGGCTGTCTAAGCAAGGGTGCTGCCCCGTGGAGGCTGCGCTAGCCTCCCAGCGCCGTGGCCACGAAGTACCGTGGACTGGGTGGCTTGACACAACAGAAATGCATCTTGTCTCACAGTTCTGGAGGCTATGGATCTAAAATCAAGGCGTCAGCAAGGCCGGACTCCTCCCCGGGGTGCCAGGGAAGAATCTTTTCTTCCTTCTTCCAGCTTCTGGTGTTTGCTGGCTGTCCTCGGCGTTCCTTTGCTTTCTTCATGCATCGTTCCAATGTCTGTCCCTGTCTGTCACCACCTGGCGGCCCGCTCCCTGCCTCACTCTGCTGGTAAAGGCACCGTCATGTTGGATTTCATGCTCACCCTACTCCAGTAGGACTTCAGTTTCACTTTCAACTAATTATCTCTGCAATGAAAATATCTCCAAATAAGGTCATGTTCCCAGGTACTGACTAGAGGTAGGACTTCAACAAATCTTTTTGGGGGGAAGGTAGGTCAACTCTCACCAGAGGGGATCATTTGGATGCTTTTACTCAGGATGGGTATAGGTATAAGAATTCTCTCTCTGCTCGTGAATGGGGAATGGATAGCATTAAATCGCATAAAATGTCATCTTATGCACATAGCACGACCTTGGCTTTCATAAAAAGATGGGGGAAGTATTCCCAGACATAAGTCACTTTCCTGCTGATGAAGACATTCCCCGCAACAGCAGGGGATACAAGCAAGAGCTCGGGTTGCAGGTGTCGGTTCTGGGAAGGCCCAGGCACCTGTCAGGTGAAGGAGGAGGAAGACGTAAAGAAGGCGATATAAAATGTTCCTAGAGGCTGACTCGAAACCCCTCGTTGATCTTCACCAACTTCCAAGGCACTGAGGGTTCAGATCACACAACCTCTGTGACCTTGGACAGGTCACTCAACCTTCCGGGCTTCAGGTTTGCTTGGGGTTTTCCTCGGAAGGGGGAAAGATCACACAGGACATGTCCTAGGCAGGGGGGCAGTGGGGCGTAAAAGAAACATGGCAGAGAGGCAGGACGTTACTAAGTAGGCATCCCGAACAGATTCCTTTCCCTTCTCCCTCTCCTTTTCTCTCTCTCTGTCCCTCCTTGCCTCCCCAGAGGGAATGTAAGGCAACCGGGGTCACGATTTTCAGGCACGCCCCGAGTGGAGGGCCATCTTAGTGTATAGTGAGTGGGTACCAGCGATGCTAAACTCGCGGTGGCAGCGAACATGTGCGCCGTGCTTGGCGCCGACAGCTGGACACTCTGCTTAGGCTCCAGAAATTCTATGAGGTCACGCTATCAGCTTCCCTTCTCAATGGAGTAGATGGAAGCACACGTTCCTCAGTCCCATCTTCATCCAGCTCCAGCTGTTAGGTGCCGGCTTTTAGTGGCTGAAGGGGGATGGTGGGAGAATATGGCCTGAGAACAGGGCACCGTGGCAATGGCACACCCGGGGGCCAGCCCGGGACCAAGCTCCCCGTCTTTACCCAAACAGTGTGCAACTCAGGAGTGAAGGGTTCTGACACTTGCACATTAGAGGCTCCTGCTCACGATCGTGGAGAAATATTAAGTGCACTGATGTGAGCCAAGAGGTGAGGGCTCCTAGGTGGCACAGTCGGTTGAACCTCCTCTAACTCTTGTTTAAAGCTCAGGTCATGATCTCAAGGTCATGAGCTAGAGCCCCATATTGGGCTCTGTGCTGGGTATGGAGCCCAGTCAATATTCTCTCTCACTCTCTCCCTCCAGCCCTCCCTGCACTCTCTGTCTCTCTCTCTAATAAATAAATGAAATTAAAAACAAAAATAAAAATGAAAAATCCTTGATTTATAAATGAAATCAGAAGGCCAGAAACATGTTCAGGTCTCCTTCACCCTCTCTCTTTGTTTTTTGCCGGGTTTCCTTAGGGTCATTGGCAGGCAATGGATTGCTCTAGAATACCATTGCTCTTTCTGGAACCCTATGGGTGTAAAACTAACCCACGAATGCAACCATTAAAGTGCTTGGGATCTTCCAGATATGGTGCAGGACAGTTGATGGTGGCCCCGATCTGGATCTGTCAAGGGAAAAACATCCTGGATGAGATAGAATTATTCCCTTCCTCTCTCTTGCATCACAGGATCTTGTTACCATGGTGATGGGAAACTGGGGAGGAGAGAGAGAACACACTATAATACGAGAGCTTTAAAATCTTGGTGGAAGTGTGACAGCTTCTTTCATCTCTGGACCTTTTGTGGCCTGGGACATGATGAGATAAGCAGGAGAAGGGATAAGGAGTCGGTGTTTCATGGGGACAGAATTCCAGTTTGCAGCATAAAACGTTCGAGGGAACCTGGGCGCTCAGTTGGTTAAGTGTCTGACTTTGACTCAGGTCATGATCTCAGGGTCCTGGGATCAAGCCCCACATCTGGCTCCATGCTCAACGGGGAGTCTGCTTGTCCCTCTTTCTCCTTCTGCCCACCCCCGGCTTGTGCGCTCTCTCTCTCTCTCTCTCTCTCATATAAATAAATAAATAAAATCTAAAGAAAGAGGTCTGGAGGTGGATGGTGATATGATGGCACAAAAATAGTAATTTATTTTGTACCATTCAACTGTACACTTAAAAATGAGGAAGACGGTAGATTTTCCATTATGTGCATTTTACCAAAGACACCAGAGAACAACTAACTGAATGAGGTAAGTTCACACTGGATGCAGTAGAAGGGAGGATGGGGATGAAGAGAGAGTGAGACCTCAAGGTGGGAACGAAGCACCCAGTGGGGGGCTGGCGGTGCAGCAGGCTACGGTGAAGGGGGGGGGGCTCTGAACAGGTAGAGATGGGGGACCGGCCATCCAGGTGAAGGAAAGTGTGGGCAGGAAGCAGAGGGGAGAAGACTCAGCCTCAGCTCACGGAACCACGTGCCATTTGGTGGGGCGCATTCCAGCTGTTGGAGACAGAAAGTCATAGAAGAGAGTCGAAACCTGGGGAATTTCAGCTAACGTTTATGGAGCACTTCCTAGAGACGAGGTATGAACACATACCCATCAGCATGGCTACTATGAATAGAAAGAAATAAAAAAAGAAAAAAAAGGAAGGAAGGAAGGAAGGAAGGAAGGAAGGAAGGAAGGAAGGAAGGAAGGAAGGAAGGAAGGAAGGAAAGTGGAAAGTATCAGCAAGAATGTGGAGAGCCTAGACTCCTTATTCACTGTTGGTCGGAATAGAAAATGATGCTGTCACTTTGGAAAATAGCATGGCAGTTCCTCAAAAAATTAAAACTAGAATTCCTAGATGATCCAGGAATTCCACTTCTCAGTATATGTCCAATAGAACTGGAAACAAGGTCTTGAAATGATATTTGTGCACCTGTGTTCGTAGCAAAGTTATCTGTGGCCAAAAGGTAGAAACATCCCAGTGGCCACTGATGGATGAATGGGTAAACAAGATGTTTATAGCCATCTGGGGAGGAATTATTGTTTCTCCTGGGATGTATGTGGATATATACATACAATAGAATATTTATTACTCAGCCTTAAAAAGGAAGGAAATTCTCAGGGCGCCTGGGTGGCTCAGTTGGTTAAGCGACTGCCTTCGGCTCAGGTCATGATCCTGGAGACCCAGGATCGAGTCTCACATCGGGCTCCCTGCTGGGCGGGAAGCCTGCTTCTCCCTCTCACTTCCCCTGCTTGTGTTCCCTCTCTGGCTGTGTTTCTCTGTGTCAAATAAATAAAATATTTAAAAAAAAAAAAAAGGAAGGAAATTCTGGCCTGCATTCCTACATGAATGGATCTTGGGAACGTGATGATAAGTGAAATAAGTCAGCCACAGAAGGACAAATAATACAAGATTCCACTTTGGTGAATGAAGCACCTGAGCTGGAAAATCTGCCATCTACAGTGAAATCTGTAGAAACAGCGGTCGGATGGTGGTTGCCCGGGGCCGAGGGAGAGGGAGTCATTGTTCAACGGCCCGGAACTCGTTTGGGACCATGAAAAGAGTTCTGGAGATGGTGGTGGTGACTTCGCACAACAGAGTGAGTGTACCCAATGCCCCTGAACAGTGTACTTCCAGACGGTTAGGAGAGCAAATTCGTGTGTATTTTGTGGGTATTTTACCACAACGAAAAAAAAATCTAACATCTCCAAGTAAGCACTTATTATTATTCCCATTTTACAGATGAGGAAACTGAGGCATAAAGAAGTTAGGAGACTTCCCTAAAATCCCACAGATGATGAGCGACAGTGCTGGAATTTAAATGCTGGAAAGCCTGCTTGCTGCAAATATCCATACGGCCTATTCGGGCTCGCTTCTCAGCTCCACTCAAATGCCCAGCCCGTCCCACACCCTACCTCGGCACTGGCATAAAATAGCAGTTCCCACTGCCCGGCGCGTGCCCCGGGTTACCACCCTGCTTTAGTTTTCCTTCTTGGCACTTGGTATGACTTGGCTTATACTTATTTGATTACTTTATTTTATTTTATCTTTTTTGTAGGGAGAGAGAGGGAGAGGGTGTGGCAGAGGGAGAGGGAGAGCGAGGATCCTAAGCAGGCTCCCCAGCCAGCGTGAAGCTCATCACAGGACTTGATATCACCACCCTGAGATCACGACCTGAGCCCAAATCAAGAGTCAGATGCTCAACCGATTGAGCCCCCCAGGCGCTCCTATTGCATTACTTTTTAATGTCTGTCTCTTGGCTTCACAAAGACAGGGAATTTGACTTTTTGTTACTGTGGTATCCAAGCTCGGGCACATAGCTGGTACTCAGCAAATACTTGCTGAGTGAGTGAATCAAACATATACTGCATGCCTTCGATGTGCCAGCTGCCTGGAATGTTGATATGCCCATGAACTCTAGTCCCTGGCTCCAGGTGAGGAGATGGACAAGCAAGCAGATACTTATAGTCCTGTGTGCCTGGGTAAACACCCAGAATGGCCTGGGTTGGAGCCAGGAAGTCTCCCTGGAAGAGGACAGCCCCCTGAACTTAGTTCTGAAGAATGAATTAGGGATGTCCTGATGAAGAAGAGGAGGAAGGGCTTTCTAGGCAGAAGGAACAGCATGTGCAAAGACCTGGAGGCAGGAAGAGCACTGACCTTTGGGAGAGCCCAGTATGGGAGATGGGATGAGGTTGGAGTCCTGAGAGAGGCCCCAGGCAGGTCCTCAAGGGCCATGTTGGCCCGCTAATGGGCCCCCAACGGGTCTGGAGAGCTGTTCTTTGCACAATCTCATTTCTTCTCTCCTACATTCTAAGGGGAAGCCTTGGTTTACATTAGACCTATTTCCAGGTCAGCAGGGCCTGAAATTCTATCAGCGATGTTTGGAGTACCATAAATACAAACCTCACTGGGAGAAAGGATGGGACGTTTACCAAGCACCACTCGCTGGTGTCTGAGTCTTACTTTGCCTTAGCAATGGGATCCCCACAAGCATCCTGAGCAGCGGGGAGGAGAGAATGGCTGGCGGGTCCATCTGGGAAGCCAGGACCCTGGTGCATACCTGGGTTAGGTCATTGTTCAAAATCATACTGGTGCAGTCAGTGTTCAAACTCAAATCCACTGATGCCTGAGCCCGTGTGTCCTTGCAGCAATGGAAGACAGACTTCCACATTCTGACTCCTCCCGACTCCTTGGAGCCCTTCCTGCATCTCACCCTCTAGCCACCGTGGAGCCTGATCCAAGGGTTGGGAGCAGACAATCAGCGGACGGCCTTTCCAAAGCCTCTCACAAGATCATGAACCACAGTTTAAGCTCTACTTGGTGAATTTCGTCAGCCAGCCAAGCCGTGAAGAGGACACCTGGGTTTTGCTGATGAAACCGGGAATCTGGCACCCATCCTGCAGCCTGAGGAGGAATGATTGTTTCTCCTGGGATGATGTGTGTCTTTTCTGCTGGGGCTTGGCCAGGGAAAGGCTGTGTCCTACATGTGGGAGCCACAGCGGAGCCCCAAGCGTGTGGCTGGAGCAAGGGGGTTGGAGGCAAAGGAGAGGTTTTGAAATATTTATTTATGTTACAGAGACGGGGGTGGTGGGGGAGGGAGAGAGAATCCCCAGAAGTTCCATGCTGAGCTTGGAGCCCAATGCAGGGCTTGATCCTGAGATCATGACCTGCACCACAACCAAGAGTAAGTTGCTCAACTGTCTGAGGCCACCCAAGCGCCCCACAAATGAGATTTAGACACTGAAAAGGCATCTTCTAAAGTGTAGACAGAAGGCAGGGGTTGGGCATGTAAGATCAGAAGTGGATGGAAACGTGAATCCCAACTTGATGCCTGAGGGAGTGATGAAAGTTCACCTTCCCTGTGACTCACAGACACAGGTGCATTTCTGTGGCTGAAAACGCCCCACCTGCCCTCCAGGGAGGGAGGAGGTCCCTGCGCTGGGCTCCTGGGTCTGATGGGTTCTTTCTCCTCGGCAGGGAGTGTGTGTGTGTGTGTGTGTGTGTGTGTGTGTGTGTGTGTGTGTGTGTGTGTAGGGCAGGACGATAGGCACATCACTGGCAGACAGTCTGTCTTCCAGGAATAGGGAAGGAGCCACACCTTGGTCTCCCTGGGAAAGGAGCCATCAGAGCTCTGTGGTTTATTTTGGGGATGAACTCTTAGTCACAGTCAGCTTGAGGAGGGAAAAGGACGTTGGATGACCCAAGGTGACCCAGGACCCAGCCCTGTGGTAAATGTATCATTTGTTTATTCATATCACTAACTATCCAAAAGTATATTAGCTTTGTTTGCAAAGCTGCGAAGCAAAGTGTTTACTTTTACCAACTGGAAAGTAACTTCTCAATGGCTTTTTTAAATGACTACTGACGTCATTCCTAATGTTTTCATGGTGCCCCCTGGAGTCCCCAGTTATTGGCTCACTCCATCCCTTCACCCAAATAGAAACCAGTCTGTAGCTCGAGGACCCCATTTCCTTGTCAGCTTTCTGCACCCCACACCCAGAGTGGTTGATCCTCTCGATGCTTCCATGGGGGTTTTTAGGCTCGTTGGGGCTCTTCACCTGTCCCAGAGCTCACACTTGCCCTCTCTTTGTCTTGGTCATTTGATCACCCTTGCATGTTCTCCTGGGGGGTTGTAAGCACCTGGATCACCATTTTCTTTCCCAGAGCTCAGTGTCTTCTCTTGATCTCCCAGAGGGCAATAACAGTCCTTCTCCTCCCCCAACCCTGAGACTACCCAGACCTCCTTCCCATCCTCATACTCAGCTCCCCCATGCAGCTTTCTATTTCATTAAGAAAATATACACCAACGGAGAAGATGCTCTTTTTTTATTGTGGTCAGTTAGCCTGATATATATAGTACATCATTAGTTCTTGATGTAGTGGTCAGTGATTCATCAGTTACGTGTAATATCCAGTGCGCATTCCAACACGTGCCCTCTTCAATACCCATCACTCTGTTACCCCACTCCCCTCTGAAACCCTCAGTTTGTTTCCTGGGATCCATGGTCTCTCATGGTGAGTCTCCTTCTGTGATTTCTTCCCCCTTCAGATCTCCTTCCCCCTTCAGATCTCCTTCCCTTCCCCTGCAGTCCTCCACGCTATTCCTTATGTTCCACACATCGACATGGATGGAACTCGAGGGGATTATGCTAAGTGAAATAAGTCGGGCAGGGTAAAGTTGGCACATCTGCCTCCCTGCCTCCCCTCCCATGGCCACGGATGACCTCTCCATGTTCTTTCTGGACCAGTCCTACTAGCCCTCACCCCTCAGGGTTCTCCTTGTTCCTATATCCTTAGGTTCCCTTCCTCTTCTGATTGTACATTACCCCTCCCCGCTCCTTGCAATCAGCCACCAAATCCTGTGGATTCTGCCTCTTGGACTGCCCTTCTCCCCCACTTATCACCACTGTCCCAGCCTGGCTCAGCTCCTGGCCCCTGTTCACCTGGCATGGTTATAATAAACTCCCTCTTTCCCTTTCTCACTGCCTGTGCCTGTCTCCTCTCCAGATGCCCCATCCTCCCCAGGAGATGCCAGAATGACCCAAATCACCTCCAAGTTTCCAAGTCTAATGCTTAGGAATTTTTAAACTTTCTCTCTCTCTCTCTCTCTCTCTCTCTCTCTCTCTTTTGGTCATTCTATTGACTACTTTTCCTTGAAATTTTCTCCCAGTTTAGATGCATCACGCCCCTGCTCAAAATTCTTCAGTGACTCCAGCCCCTGCGGGACCCAGCACAAAGCCTTTCTCATGGTTTGCAGGGTTCATCTCGATCTGGCTGCTGACTCCTGCTAAGCCTCACCTCCTTATTTCTCTTTCCAGTCCCCATGGTCCCCCCAGTTGTCAGTCTCCCACCTGTCTGAATCTCCAGCAAGCACGGTCCCCTCTGCCTGATGCTTTCCCCTTCCCCAGCCCCTGGGTCCGCACACCCCGCTTTCCACAGGTTTTCCTATCACAGGATGCTTGCGCTTCTCTCTTCCCACCAGACCATAGCTCCCAGAGCAGGATGTGGCTTAGCCAATGGTAGGCGGCCAGTCTGGGTGTTGAACAGGTGGATGATGAGATGACCCACGAAGGGAGGCACTCTTCCTCAGGAGCATTGTCCCGGGCTTTCCACTTGGCCCGTGGCAGGAGTAATGTGATTCTGAAGAACTTTGTTGAGGATTTCAATCAGACTCCCACATATCCACAAATGTGCTATTGGAACTTTTTGTTTCTCAGCCCTCCCTGAGGGACCGAGTCCAGCCTCCTGTGGGCTGAGGGAGGATGTTCCAATCCATCTGATTAGTGTCCTTGACAATGGATGGCCCAACAGTCAAGGGAAGAGTGGACGAGGGGAGTTCTGTACAGAGAGGGGCTGAGCCCTGGGCTCTGGAAGCTGAAGTTAGGTTGAAGCAAGTCAGCGGAACAAGCAGCTATTCGTGAATCCAGGGATTCAAGGACCTTGTAAACACGTGAATGGATTTAGCTTCTCAGATACCCAGTGCCCTGCAATATTAAACATTTCAGCATTGGACCCTGCCGAGTCTCGTGCAGCCTAATCCTTGTCACTCTAGGTTGTACTGCTGTGGACACCTCCTCCACACAGATGGGAGAAGTGGCAGACCTGTAAGGGCAGAACCCAGACTCTCTCAGGACCTCACTGAGTTGATGGTGCTTCATGGATCCCTCAATAAGAGTTTGTTGAGTGAATGATAAAGCACCAGCCACCTGTTACAGGTCATTTAATAGACACTGTGAAGGATATAAAAATGACTAGGAAATAGAGGAAACACTTCCTTCCCTCAAAGACACTACAACCTATTGGAAAAATAAATGTGTTGATTTGAGGTTAAGAACGGTGTGGAAGAAAATTCTCTGCAGTGAGATTCTGAGCCCAAGCCCAAGCAAAGGTGAGGTTCTCTTTGGAAGTCATGCTATTGTTCCTTCCTCCCTGAGACAGTGAAAGAGAGGAGGGAAAGGTACTCAGCAGTCTCTCTGGTGTCTTTGTTTCTGCTACAGTTTGAGGACCCTCATGGGGTATCCCCGGGGGTGATGGGGTATGCGAAAGAAAGTCATGAAACATAACTGATATTCCTTCTTGTGCAAATGATATCTTTTCTTTGTTGACGTTTGCAAATCAGAGATAAGCAAAAAGGAAAAATGTGCCCCAAGTCTTATCATTCAGAAAAAAACAAAAATACTGTTTATAGTTTGGAGCAGTTTTAGTCTTTTTCTTTTTCAGACATGAGACAAAATCTTTATTGTTGTTTTTGTTTTGTGTACAGGGATTTTGTTGTTATTACAAAAGCCAAGAATGGTCCTAGCAGAAAGGGTGGAAAAGATAAATGAGAAAAATAAGAATGATTGCCCTCGGGCTCACCATTGAGCTCCATTGTTAACATTTCCACGTGTTTCCTTCTTGTCTTCTTTGCTACTTCCCTCCCCACTTTGGTTTCTGACAAAAAACAAAAACAAGGAAAATTCCAGTGTTTTTCTCTTTCTGCTGCACCAGATTAGAAAACACAAATAAGCAAGTAAATCAATACAAATAAAAACAAAGCAGAGAAAAATGATCACAATCACCAGGTCTGTTTCTGAGACCATTTATGTCTGCCTCATTCCTTCCCTTGCTTCTCTGGTTTTTTCTTTCTTCCTTCTTAGTCTTCTTGAACAGAAGGGCGAACCCATGGGCTCAGTAGACCACACAGCTAGCTGCCTTGCACTTGCTTTTCACCTGATCCCCACTTTTACCCATTTGGGTAATAGAGACTGAAAAGGAGTGGAGCCTACATGAGTCTCCTCACTGACTGTGGAGATAAGAATAGATTTTGGGACCTTTTGTGCTTCATAATGAAAAAAAAAAGTCCCTAGTGGAGGGTATGGGCTCAGCAAAGAAGGGTAAGCTTAACTTTCCTTAGGGAACTTTGTGGTTTCCTAATGCATGAAAAGAAGGGACCCTTCTTTTCATTGATTTAAACAAAAATGTAAATTCTTCAAATTATTTTAACAAACTTGGCTCACCCATGGGGGAAGACCTGGAAATGGGAGAAGATGTCATGGGTGGGAATCCCCCCATGCTTCTGTGGGGGCGCTGGGCTGATTGAATGGAAAGTCTCTTGGTCATTCCAGCTGGCCTGTGAGGGGTACATTGGGGCTCTGCAGTCCCTAGCCTGTGCTGCCAGTCCCTCTGGCCCCCCTGCATCCCCTCATCTCATTCAGCATGCTTCCGTTAGGACAGGCAGCGTGCCCTGTAGACCCTGTGCTGGGCTCCCCAACAGCTGGGCAAGGACTATGTGGGTTCTGTGCTCATCACTGAAAACATCACTGGTTCTTTGTCTCCTCTCCGCCTGCCTCCCACTCTTTTTGTCTTGGCCCAGCTATTACTCATTTTATTTTAAAAAATGAAACACTATTCCTTTTGGAAGTTTTAATTTTTTTTATTTAAGATTTTATTTATTTATTTGACAAAGAGAAACACAGCTAGAGA
This sequence comes from Spilogale gracilis, assembly GCA_004023965.1. Taxonomy (NCBI): domain Eukaryota; kingdom Metazoa; phylum Chordata; class Mammalia; order Carnivora; family Mephitidae; genus Spilogale; species Spilogale gracilis. Next base: position 85,539 of record PITA01003643.1, on the reverse strand, counting down.
GGGAACACAAGCAGGGGGAGTGAGAGAGGGAGAAGCAGGCTTCCTGCCGAGCGGGAGACCGATGTGGGGCTCGATCCTGGAACTCCAGGATCATGACCTGAGCCGAAGGCAAATGCTTAATGACTGAGCTACCTCGGTGTCCTTGGAAGTTTTAGATCTTTTAATTAAAACACGACAATGTTTTTCACAGCTGTATAAAATACATAGCTTATGGGCCAAAGAGGGCTGCGGTGTTTCCCTCCCATAGTCAACAGAGGGGATTTGAGTCAAGGGAATGGTTTCGTGGGATGGCAGAACTAAGAAGTCAGACAGGATGGGGAGCCCCCCCCCCCAGTGGTTAGCTGCAGCAGGAGGCTACTGTCATCCCTAGTCTGAAGGGATGAGTGAGAGATGGTGTAACTGGAGCCTGGGGTGGGATCATGGCAGCCTAAGCTGGAAATTGCTGGATTGAAGGCCAAGATGTGGTCACTGCCGAGGATGCTGCCTCAGAGGGGGGGAGAAGCATTCCTCTCCAAAGGCTTCGCTCCTCAGTCCTTTGCCAGTGCCTTCCATTGACTAACCCAATCTTTCTCAACCTTTTTTCTGTTTTCGTCATCCCAAGGGGACATATTTGTCCCTATAATTTTCATACCCCAGATAGACTCTATACTGATTTATGTATGGTATATACAGCTGTGCCTTATACTTAAAAAATATGATTTTTCACACCACTGAAGAACTAACTTTGGCCCATGTGGTGGTGATCTGAGCATGGGTGATGGAAAGCATCTGGTTCAGCCCCTACAGAGGAGAGGAGAGCCGGGGAGGGCGAGGAAGGAACCACATCATGGCTGTCAGAAACTGTCATCTATCCTCACATGTTTTTGCTGGTTTGATTGGATGTAGGGTCTAGGATAAAAGTCATTTCCTATCAGAAATGTGAAGGCTTTGCCCATTATCTTCCAGCTTCCAGTCTGAAGCCCCATGTGTTTCTGCTTCTCAATTGGTATGCCTTTAGGATTTTCTTTTTAACCCTTTTTTTTTTTTTAAGATTTTATTTATTTGACAGAGAGAAACACAGCGAGAGAGGGAACACAAGCAGGGGGAGTGAGAGAGGGAGAAGCAGGCTTCCCGCCGAGCAGGGAGCCTGATGTGGGACTTGATCCCAGGTCTCTGGGTCTCTGGGATCATGACCTGAGTGGAAGGCAGTCGCCTAACCAACTGAGCCACCCAGGCGCCCCTCTTTTTAACCCTTTTGTTCTGAAATTTCATGACAATGGCCTTTATGTGGCACTTTTTATTATTATTTATTTTTGTACTGAAATGTAATGACTATTGCATTATGTGACTTTAAGGTGCACAACCTATTGATTTGATTCATTTATCAATATGATTACCCCTGTAGTTAGCTAACACCTTTGTCACTTTTCTATGGGGAACTTTTTTTTCCACTATTCTGGGTACTGGATCAGCCCTTTAAATCTGGAAAGTGTTGTTCTTAAATTTGGAGAGCATCTACTTTCTCTGATAATTTTCTCCTTTTTAGTTTTTCTGTATTTTCTTCTTCTGTTGAATATATATGCATATATACTCAATTACTATAACTTATTTCCATATGCCTTCTCTGTTTTCTGAGTATCTCTTTTTCAAGCATCCTGTTCTTGTTCCATGGGGCAATCTGTTCTCTTTTGTCTTGGAGGTTTTGTGGGCTTTCTGAAGTTTTCTTCTGTTCCCTGAGTTGCCTCCACTCCTGGTGAGTTTCTTCTTGGTGTTGGTTTTGTCTCTCACTTAAAAAAAAAAAAAAGATCTTATTTATTTATTTGAGACAGAGAGAGAGAGCATGGGAGAGAAAGCAAAAGTGGGGAAAGTGGCTGGCAGAGGGAGAGGGAGAAGCAGACTTCTTGCTGAGCAGGGAACCTGATGCAGGGCTCAATCCCAGGACTCCAAAATGACCTGAACTGAAGGCAGATGCTCAACTGACTGAGCCACCCAGGTGCCCCTGCCTCCAACTTTCTTGTGGGAGACCTTCCTTAGACATATGGTCCACCTTGTGTGCCTATCCATCTTTAAGAACAAGGCTCTAACAAACTGAAGGGGGAGCCGGGTAGACCAGTGAGAATCAAGGTGGGACGACTGGGTGGAGGCCAGGGTTTTTCCTTGTCAAACTTCCAAATGCGACATCTGTGGGTCTTTTCTCCTAGGCTGGTTTCTGATCTTGATCCCTCCAGCAAAGTCCCCCCACCCAGACTTTAGCCTGGGTCACAAAAGCCTGGCTGCTAGTGTTCTGGAAGCTGAGGGCAACTGTGAATGTGGGAGCCCGAGAAGGGGATGGTCTCACCTTTCAAAAAGTAGAGTTCCACTTACCACTTCTGTTTTTTACTTGTGCATGGTTTTTCAGCATTGCCTGCTATGCCCTAGGCCATTTTTCCAGCTTGACTCTGTGTCTTAATCACTCTATCTTTATTCTTACCCCCTAGAGTTCACATACAAACAGGCAATTAGGATTCTGTGACATGAGTGCAGTGATAAGCACAGGTGGTATGTGGAGCTCCAGTGGTTGATGTCAAAACTGGCTGCACTTATGCAACCAGGTCAGGGAGGGCTTCCTGGAAGAGGTGACATCATGCCCCTGCAGGAAAGTCTATAGAGAGGTCATTTAGATTTTCTAGAGAGGTTTATTTCCAAGGTCGGGGTGGGGGGTGAGGAGGTCAGCTTAGCCTCTAGGTTACTGTGGGACTTCCAAAGCTCTCCTATTTCTTCTCCATCTTCCTTCTTCTTCTGGCTGGCTTTACTGCTCCTCTGAGGGCCTGGCCAGAGAGGTCCAGAGGGCCATGTGGAATAGTGGATTCCCCCAATAAAACCATGATGCCTTTACTAGTGTCCACAGAAATAACTCCCAAATGTCCTCAAATGTCTCATACCCTTCATCTGTGCCCCAAGTTTCTGGGGGAAAGCGGTGGGTGGGGTGGGATAAAACCAGGCCTTGTGAGCATTGTTCTGAATGTCCCAGAAACCGTGGGTTGCAGAAAGATGGGTGTCCTTATCACACGCTGTGTGCATTGTGCCAGCTGGTTGGGTCATGTGTGTAGCTCTTCATTGTGACCCAATTTGGGGTTCTTCAAAGGGCATCCAACAACTATTCAAGCATTGCTTGTGTCAGTAGCTTTTTTTGCCTTACTTTCTGATGGGATCATCCTTAGCCATGTGCCTCAGGAAATGCATGGTAGGAACACAAGGGTCTGGACAGCATAGACTAGAAAAAGAACAGAATTTCACCATGGATGGCTTTGCAGACTTTGAGATTTGGGACCTTCTCTTGACCTGGCTCAAAACAGAATTAAATCAGTACTTGGGCCCGTGAGGGAGGAAGGATGAGTGTTACAGGCTTAGACGGTGTCAGCCGTCACAAACTTAAAGGGACAAAGAAAGGGCTTCTACTCCCAATTTACAGGTGATGATACTGCTAGAACCAGCAGGATTTGTCCAAGATCACAGCACAAGTTTGAAAGTCATGGTTGAAAGTCATGTCTTCTGACCTCCAGTCCTTTCCTCCAGCCAAATTTAAATAATCATCTCATAATCATCATTAACATCATCAAAGTGATAACAGCAGCGATAGTGGATACTGTAACACAGCTGTTTACTCGGTGCCTGCTCAGCGCTCTGGGGGTACTTTACATACACAGCCTTTAGAAGCATTTTGGCTGAATATCTTCAGGACAGATAGCAGAGGCTCCTGTCTATATATTATGGACCAATTTTTCAGACATAGCCCTTTTTTGAATCTGTGATGGAGAAAGTGGGTTGGAGATACCCATTCAGCACATATTTATCGAGTTATCAAGTCTCAACTACAGTTCAAGGCCCTCAAGAAGGTCACGGTCTAGTGAGACTGGAGAGCCAGCAGGCAGGTGGTTACACACAGCGGGCCAAGCCCAGGACAGAGCTGATCCTAGTGTGGGGTCACGTGGGAGCATAGCAGAGGAGCATCTAGCCTGGGAGAGGTGGCCAAAGATACACTTGAACTTAGCCTTGAGAGATGAAATTCAGAGATAAAGGGAGATAGGCAGAGGGGAAGGGGTGATGGTGGGGGAATCCACAAGGACTTTTCAGGACAGGAACTGAGTGGCGACCTGCGCCATGTTTGCACCCCTGTCCAACAACACCTGCTACATCGAGGTTTTAGATAAACATCTGTTGGATGAATGAGTGATCAAATACAGATTTGATTTGAGCAGGTCTTCCCTGCTCCTTGACTTGTTCTGCGTTTGATGTGGTTGGACTGGGCTCTATGTGCACTTGGCTGATCCAGGGAGACACTGGGTTGCTTGGTCCCAGTTGACTCTGGGTCGGGAAGAGTGTGGCCAGACTTTTTCAGCTGCACATTAATGTTCATTGGCATCTGAATGTTGGAGGATAGAGTCCGGCAAAAGCAGTCCCAGATGTTTCATGAAGCCTGGGGTGGGGTTGGCTATTGAATAGCTGTTGCCTTTGACTGGTGTCAGCCCCAGGAGGGGACGCGAGTGCGGGTCACAAGCAACTACAGTCAGCGCGGCTTCCCCTTCTCCTGGCGTAGGGACTGGCTTGCCTGTTTCCTCTCTCTCTGTCTCCCTCCCATGCTCATCTCACTTGGTCAGCTTAGTCACTCCACATGGTAAGTGCAGTAGCAAAGCAACCTGGTCCTGGAGAGCCAACAAGACCACACAAGGCCACTCAGCTGGTGAACGGCACAGCTGGCCTTCAAGTCATGACCTTCTTCTTTCCTGAGTGTGTTCTAGCAGCCACCCCCCACCTTTCATTTTCACACACCATCTGAGCCCCTGCTGTATGCTGGGATAGCTGTTCTCACAGTCAGTGATGATTTCATTTATTTATCTGCTTGCTTGCTTATTGCCTTTTCTCCCTGTTACAACTCTCCTGAGAGCTGAGACCTCTTCGCCTCGTTCAGTGGCGTATCCCCAGGGCCTATGACGGTTCCAGGCACACAGGACTCCTCCAGGAAGTCTTGAAGGCAGGGAGATTTGGGCCTTTTTTATTTTTGTGCTGTATCTTTCTTTTTTTTTTTTTTTAAATGTTTGTTTTTTTTTTTAAGATTTTATTTACTTGACAGAGAGAAACACAGCCAGAGAGGGAACACAAGCAGCGGGAGTGAGAGAGGGAGAAGCAGGCTTCCTGCCGAGCAGGGAGCCCGATGTGGGACTCGATCCTGGGTCTCCAGGATCATGACCTGAGCCGAAGGCAGTGGCTTAACCAACTGAGCCACCCAGACGTCACCGTGCTGTATCTTTCATGCCTAGAACGGTGCATTTCATAAATATTTGCTGAGTGAATAAGGAACAGCTGCTGGAGTTTGGGGATATAAAGAGAAACCAGCTTAGTCTTCTCTGTGGGAAACTCACAATGGGGTGACAGAGACAGGTGTTAGCCATTCTTGTTGGCTGACTGTCGGTCACATGCTGTCAGTGCAGAGATGTTTACACGTGCTTTTCCAGGGGCTAGGGATGAGACAGGAAAGGAGGTAGACAAAATTCCTTGCCCACCTGGAGCTGATGGTCTATGGGAGTCACATGATTTTTGTTATGCTATTCAATGATTTGGGTCATGGCTCGTGAAGGGACCACCAGCACTCCTTCCCCGACAACAGCAGGGCCATGGGTCCGTGAGTGAACAGAGATTTGCTGACCTTCCCTCCCCGCCTCCAACACTGAAGATAGAGCCTTTGCTGGATGCCCATTGCACGCAGACAGAAGGCCAGGGCCATGGGTCAATAAGCCTGGTGCACTGTGGCTGAGGAGTAGAGCAGATGGAAAGTTCCTGCAGTTAGGGTGTGCAGGTCAGAGGTGGGAAAGCACTGGACACAGCATGTGGGTTCGGAGTCAGGCGCCAGGATTCAAGGCCCCTTATTAGCTTTGTGACCTTGGGTGCTTGACTGCCCCTCTCTGAGCCTTAGTTTCTCCACCTAAAAAATGGGGACAACAACACCTCTTGGGTAGTGAGATAGGTTCAGGACAACACTCGTGTCTAGCCCTTAGCATGTGGGAGTTGCTCAGCGAGCCATGGCCAGTGGTCAGAAGTCAGGGGTCATGGTGGGCCAACTGGAGTCATCTTTACGGCTGGTTGGAAACCCTGGCTGCAGCGAGGGAGAGTCAGCAGCCCAGTGCATGCAGGGCTGGAGTTCAGACTCACCCCCAGCACCCACCAGAAAATCCTGATTATTAAGCATTTAACGACCCATTACATTTGGCCCCTAGAGTTTTATAATACGGTCTACTGTGGCAAGAGCTTCAGGTCCGTTAAGGTCTGCACAGGGGGAGACTTTAGCCAGAGGTCATTTCATGTTCTAGGTCCGTGAGTGAAAGTCCATGTGCCCTTGGGAAACCCACTCACCATAGGATGGCAACTACGGGCTCGGCACCGACCTGGCCATTTGGACCCCTGCCCTTACAGCTTGTTTCCTGGAGGAAGTGGCGGATAATAGATAAACCACCCCGTAGACGGTGAGAAGTGCTCTGAAGAAGGGTTGCATAATGGAGGAGGAGAGCAATGGAAAGCGCAGGGTGCATTGCTAGGGTGGCCAGGAAGGGCTTCGGAGCAGAGACCTGAATCCAGCCAGGGAGGGAGCCAGGCAGGTCCCCGGCTCACAGCGGCCCGTGGTGCGGGTCAGGGGATGTGTCTGACAGCAATTATTCAGCAGTTGCTAGTGCCCTGGGACCCTGTGGTGTCAGTGGAAGGGATAGTCTCCAAGCATGTGAACATCTCTGAGTATTCAAGAGGGTGAGTGCCTTGTCTAAGGCAAGGAGGAAGACGGATGGCATAAAAGGGTTGAGCAAAGTGGGGGGGAAGCTCCCTCCTGTGCAGGCTGGACAGGAAGTACAAAAACCATGAGATGGGAACATGCTCGATATGCTCAAGGAGCAGGGAAGGTGACAGCAGGCCAGGATGGCTGAGAGAGGGGCACGAGCGACATCAGGGAGGCTCAAATTGCATGAGGCTCAAATTGCATGATACCGTTTAGACAAAGGGAAGGATGCAAGATTTGTTCTCAGCGGGATGAGAGCCACAGAGGGTGGTAGGTCACTAAAGGCTCATTCCAAGTGCTGCTTGGAGCATAGGCAGGGGGCAGGGTGTGCTGCTGGGCAAGAGTGGGAGCAGGAAGGCCAGTTAGGAATTGTCACAGCCGTCCCTGTGAGGCTCATGGTCGGGGGGACCGGGTAGCAGCTGTGGGGCAGGTGAGCTCGGTGCCGTTGGTTGGATGGTTCCAGGCAGGGCTGGTTGGGGATGGGGTTGGCTGTTATTCCAAAACTGGGGTGGTATAAATGCAAAGCCCGGTCTCGGATGCTTTGCCTCTCTGTTGTCCGCTTGTTCTTTGGTGGCTCTGTGACCTGCTTGGGGGTCCCCTGCCTCTTGAGCCTCTTCCAAAGAAAGGACTGGATTCATGGGCTCCCACTGTCATAACAAGTATCACGACCTGGCTCAAGCAACTCAATTTCTCCAGAACACAAATGTTCTGGAGGCTGGAAGTCTGAGATCAAGGTGTTAGTATGATTGGTTTCTTCGGACAGCTGGACCTCTCTCCTTGGCTCGAAGATGGTTCTCTTCTCCCTGCGCCTTCATACCCTCTTCCTTCCATGCGTGTCTGTGTCCAGAACTCCTCTTCTTATAAAGACCAGTCACATTGGCTTAGGGACATGCTAATAACTTCATTTTAATTTAGGTACCTCTTTAAAGACCCCATGGCATTACAAAATGGGCACAGATATCTCCAGATATGGCCACATTCTGGGGTGCTGGGGGTTAGGACTTTGACAAAGGAATTTTGGGTGGGACACAGGTCAGCCCATAGCAGTGACCTGTGTCCTCTGGGATGGGGTTTGGTGCTGGTTTCTTTGGTTTCCCTCATTCTCCAAGAGGCTGGGAGAACATTCCCCCACCTCAGGCCCCTTTCCTGTACGTTCACTCCTCCAGTTGCCACGACCTCCATTTCCACCTCTTTCCCTGCTTGAGCTTGCAAACCGCCCCCAGAACCCCAGGGGTGCTGGGAGCTGGAGGTTGTCTCTGTCGTCTGCCAGCCTGCCTTCTCATTCACTGGCAAGCCACCACAGCCCCAGCAGCGGTAGGGAGGGTGATTTGATTGGTGGGGGTGACCCAGTAGGGGCCACGGGGTGGGGGATTGTCCTCAGTTTCTCACGGTGTCAAACCAGATCTTGTGGTAAGCCCGGGCTCCGGGGAGTATGGGAAGCCTGGGTGCTCTGGTGTGTCCATGTTTGACCATCTCAGGACCAATATTATCTGAACTTTCTAGTGCTGTTGATTTTGGCTTTGGATGATTGAATGTTGTCCTATGATAAGGCAAAGGGGGTAAAATGAGTCACACAGTATCTGGTGAATAATAAACCCAGGGCATACAGAACTTTTATTACACTCTGTCTTTACCTTTTTTTTTTTTTTGTCTTCTTTTCTTTTCTGTTTTAAGATATATTTATTTATTTTAGAGAGAGTGAGAGAGTAAGCAGGGGGAGGGGCAGAGGGAGAGAATCCTGAAGCAGACTCCCTGCTGAGCGTGGAGCCCAGCACAGGGCTGGATCCCAGGACCCTGAGATCATGATGTGAGCTGAAACCAAAAGTAAGCACCCCTACCTTTTTCTCCTTAGGAAGGGATCTGGAAGTGCTCAGATCCTCTGAGGCTACCCGCTATGCTCACACCGTTGAGTTCCAGGCCACTAGCATTTATTGACTAATCACTATATTGTATCCATCACTTGATTTACTCCTATATGTACAACATGGCCATTTCACTCCCATCTGATGGGTGAAAAAATCTGAGACTCAGAAAGGTGAACTGACTTGCTTAAGCCACAGAGTTAAGAAGAGGAAGAGGAGGGACTGGCGCTCTTTGACATCTCTTCCTATGAGGGCACTAATCTTGTGGGAACAGCGCCCCACCCTAATAACCTCATTTAGCCGTGATTACTTTCTTACTCCAAACACAGCTACACTGGGGATTAGGGCTCCAACACAGGAATTGTAGGGAGACACAGTTCAGTCCAGAGCAGGTCTCTGAAATCAACTCAAGCATTTGCCACATCATTGAAGTTAAGATTCCAATGAGGCAGTCTGAATCAGACAGAATTTAATATATTTCAGACATCATCATGGGGAACTCTAATTCATCATAACAACTATGTCCTGGGCGTTGGGATAAACTAGATATTCCCTCAGGTGTAGAGGAGGCATTTCCTCTTAAACTCTTTGGGGTTATAAAGAATTCACCTCTTCAAAGAGGGCACTCAAGGTGGAGAAAGAGTTTGGAGCTGGACTTGCACTCAGTCGCTATGGAATTTGTGGCAGACTGCCTCTCATCTTTGCACCTCCATTTTCTCTGTAAAATGAAATAGAACAGTGCTCCTTGAGTTGTTATGGAATTAAATGAGATCTGTGGCCAATTATTATTATCAGTAATAACCAAAACCATGCCCGGAGAAAGTTTTGCCCAATGCCCGGGGAAAGGTCTATCTGGAAAGGGCTATTAAACAGGTGATTTTGTGGTAGTGGCCAAGGAAAATGGAGATGACCTGAAAGGCAGCGCTACCTGATTGAGCAGCAATAGCTAGCTGGCTTTGGCTGAGCATGGAGGGTAGTAATTCCCCCACTTAAACAAACATTTGCAATTTATATGCTAGGAAGAGCAGGATTTAGAGGAATTTGCACCCATTTAAAAAATTAATTAATAAATTTTTCACTATAATGAAAAAAAAAAGATCACCTCACCTGGGAATTTATGCTCTGAGGCTCCTAGCTTTGTTTCCCTAACTTGCTAGAAGCCCACACTTGACCTTGGAGGGAATGCGTTCTGCTCTGGGGCTCCGAAGTACCTGCTTTAGCAATGCATAAGGCAGGAAGTCTTTGGCTGCAGGGCCCCTTTAGGAGAGATTTTGTGCATTTCCTCACAGGTTAAGAATGAGGTGGATTAAAAAAAAAACAAAAAAAAAACCACAATGAGGTGGATGACTCATTAGTGGCCTGATTAAGGAATCATTCTAGAAAAAACAAAGGGAATGAGAGAAACAGAGGAAACATCTATTTTCTTAGCTACTTAGAGAGCCAGACAGAATTGTCTTTAAGCTATATTTCTTCACTAGGAGAAAAAATAGTACTGAATTTTGGCTCAGAATGTCCTTATGTTGGGGTAAAATAATAGTTTTCAAAAATAATAGTCTTTTTGACCTCTTCCCTCTACCCAGCCTTTTTACTTCCAATGTGTGAGGGGCGTGTTCCATGCCAGTCTCAGCTGATCAATAACAAGTGTTTTCTTTGGACCAGCACTCTAGGATCTCTTATGATCACAAGGTACCCTGTAGCAAAAACCATCAGGAAACTTTAAAAATTAATAAAGGTTTGTTGCTTACAGGACCTGGAAATTACACAGCATACTTGGGGCTATATAGTGAGGTCTCTGGGGTGTAGTGTGTGTGTGTGTGTGTGTGTGAGAGAGAGAGAGAGAGAGAGAGAGAGAGAGAGAGAGAGAGAGAGAAACAGACAGTGAGCATAGTGGGGTGTGAGGGATGGTGGTTAGGGTTAGGGTTGGAGTTCTGCTTTTGTTGGGGTGGAGGGTGGGGACCTAGGGTTTCTCAGGCTCACTCCTTATTGCTGATTTTAAAACATAAGAGCAGGGACACCCAGGTGGCTCAGTAGGTTAAGCATCTGCCTTTGGTTGGGGTCATGATCCGAGGGTCCTGGGATTGAGTCCCATGTTGGGTTCCTTGCTCAGCGGGGAGCCTGCTTCTCCTTCTGCCTGCTGCCCCCCTGCTTGGGCACTCTCTCTGGCAAATAAATAAATACAATCTTTTAAAAAGATGATAAAATGTAAGAGCAGGAATTTGAAGTGTGGGAAGAGCAAAAACAAGTGGCCCAAATAGTCAGTTATTGAAATCCACTAAGATCTCTAAAACAAAGAAGCCGCAGTGTGGGGAGGTGGCCTGGCTCTTTATCTGGTTCAGTGGCTAAATGGCTCTGAAGTGTGTGTGTGTGTGTGGGGGGGCTCTTTGAAGTGGATGCCTTGGCAATCAAAGCTCAAATCAGGCACTTGTATTACAAAAAATGAGAACACCCAACCTCCCGGAAGGCTTGCTCGCACTATAAGGTGTTAAGCAAGGGACACTGGAAAGTTTGGCTGGGACTAAGCCATGGAAAGACCTTGACTGAAAACTTTGAGTTTCTCTCTAATTCTGCACACAGTGGAAAAACAATTTTTTGGAACAGGAGGCAGCATACCATTGGCCGAGGAAGGAGTTTGGGATCTCATCAGCCACTGTGGCCTTCAGTCTGACACCAGACTTCAATGGAGAACCTCTCACAGGTTGTTCAAGTCCCATGAGCTGGAGTAGTTCATCAACCACAAGATGGTTTGGGTGCTCTCGCCCATCAGAGTCCCCTTTTGGAAAGATTAGTCAGGCCAAGGCATAGCGGCTGAGTCAGAGTGAGGACCTAGGTGGGGCTAGGGCAGATGCTGGTTGGCCATTGTTGTGAGCCTGGACCAGGGCGGCCGAGGAGGGCAGGGGTACAGACACGAGGAGAGGTGGATAGGAATTATGCCATGATTGAGGCAGTGTCCACGTAACAGGGAAAGGAGAGAAGACAGCCAGCCACTGCAGGGTTTGGCTTGCTGTGCCTCTACTTAGAGTTTACAACCCAACACCAAACATGGACTTGTGTAGTATCATGGGAGATAAATTAGCATCTGAAGGCTCGAAGGCTCCTCTGGAAGGCGACAATCACTCATGGACTTCAGATCTCTGGGATTACTAACAGGTTTCAGTCCCTGAAAGTGTTGCCTAAATTCAGGAGTCGCTACTTTTTGATGCAAGATCTGCGAATGCCAAGCTTAGCAACAGACGTGCAAATGCCTCAAACATTTTCATGTACCTGGGACTCGTGACAGATGTGTAATTCCCCAAACATTTTCATGTACCTGGAACTTGTGGCTTTAATCAAGATCAATTACTTCACCTGTAAAGACACACAACCCATTGATTTTGTCTGTGGTCAGGAAAACCAGTCATGATGAACGAATTTGGCCATAGCTCTTCTTCCTACCGATGTCCCAGACAGGAACTTTGATCTTTCTCAATTGGAGATGGGTGTTTGTGCCTATTAAAATGCTGGCACGCATAGGACACCAGTGTCACCGAGCCTCTGACAGGATGCCGTCTTTGCTTACTGCTTTAATCATCGAATATAACTGAAAGGCCTTTTCATATCCACTACATATTTATGAGGATTGGCTATAAGTTAATGAAATGTTTTGTTTGCTTGTTTTAATAAACAAATAATCCAGAGGCAGGCATTCAACTGACTGAGCCATTTGGAAAGGTCACCTTGCCATTCCTGGGGATGCTCCAGACACCTGGGAGCATCTTTTTGGGGATTGCCTTCCTAGTTCTTGGTACCTTCTTTCAGATGTCCTGATTGGGGAAAAACCTTCTCCTTTAAAGGGAAAAGGTTTTGAAAAGATGTGAATGTCATTTCTATTTTACTCAAGTCATGCCATTGTTGTTCCAAGACAAGGTGTCACGAAAGTAACAAGGGTATTTTTCTTGCCTGGATCACCCACTGGTGCGGAAGGCAATCTTTAGGGAGGAATTTTAAAGCATACTTTCCAAGACGAACATGATTTTTTTCCAGAAACAACTATCTTCTTTGTAGATGACCAACTTGTCCCAGTTTCCCCAGGTTGGTGGGGGTGGGTGGGGTGGGTGGGTTTCTGTTTTAGCCCTGAACATCTGCAGTCTTGGGGAAACCATGACAGTTGGTATTCCTACTATGAGTCAGGCATGTTCCTCTACGTGGCAGATCTTTGATCCTGTCCCTATGACACAATGGTCCAAGGGTTTCTCATCTTAGCTTACTTCCCACGGGCATAGGCTCCCAACCTATCTCTGATTTCAGTGTGTGCGTGACAGTAGGCTTCTTTGCACCTGTGTGGGTCATCCTAGTGTTGTTGAACTTCACATTGTTATTTGGTGCAATGTTTGGAATTCTTTTGTGGTTGGAAGCTGCTGCTTCTTGGCACTGGTTTTGAGTAAGAGGAGCCAGCTTGTGAGGTCCAAAGAGCAGAGTCAGATTTCTAGACCGAGGGCTGCATTTATTAACCATGAATCCCTTAGCCAGTCTGCATCTTAGTTTCCTTAGCTGGCAAAAGGAAACATTACTGCTTTTACTATTTCCTAGGGTTAATGTGAGGATGAAGGGAGATCATGTGTACGAGCTGCCAAGTCATTAATCTTTAATCATTAATTTAGTCACAATTTCTTGAGTGCCCGCAACATGCAAGACCTTCTAGAAGCACATAACAGACACACATTGCATGTTTATGTATCTGATAACTGACCATTAGGTGATGTGTTTGTAGTGCTGTAATACCTATCTGGACAAGGTTCTTGGACTTCAAAGGAAAGGCAGATTAATGCTGCTTGGGGCAAGCCTGAAGGCTGCCTGGAGAAGGTGATCTTTGTATTGGATCCTAAAGGTGGACAGAAGAAAGGCATGAGCAGGGACAGGGAGGTGGGCATGTCTGGGGAACTGTGCATTCAAAAGGAGGCTGGCTGGAGCCAGACCTTACAGGATCTTAAGTGCTGAGCTGAAAATATGAACTTTATCAGGGGTTTAACCTAATCGAAGCCTTCTGGGTTCAGCATGAAGGATGGAACTTCAAGAGGCAGGACATAGGGAGACCAATTTTTTTTTAAACGATTTTATTTATTTATTTGAGAGAGACAGAGACAGAGGGACAGAGAGAATGAGCAGAGAGGTAGAAGCAGACTGCTGGCTAAGCAGGGAGCCTGAGACGTGGGGCTCGATCCCAGGACCCTGAGATCATGACCTGAGCTGAAGGCAGATGCTTAACTGATTGAGCCAGCCAGGTGCCCCGGGGAGACAAGTTATTGAGGTGTATTGTGTTCACCCAGGAAAGTCTGTTTCCCCGACTGTAACGGAAGTTCCACAAGGCAGCGTTTTTGTTTCATTCCTTACAGCAGCCTTGGTGTCAGAACAGTGCCTGGTATACAGTAGGTGCTCAATACGTATTCACCGATTTTAAATAAGCAAATAAAATAAGACTGATTTCCCACTGACTATGGGAATCAACTGGGCAATACTGATTGATCAGCTCCCGTTTTCATGTGTGGATTAAACTTAACTTCATTCTAAAAAGCATCTGAGGTGGCTTGAGAAGTAAATACACTACAGAATGATTCAGAAAGAACAGAGATAAATCAGACTTAGAGGAAAAAGAGAATTCAATAGGCTACTAAAGCACAGAGAATCAGTAAGCGGATGTAGGGGTCCCTGGGCTGCACTAACATTTTCCAAGCGGGAAGACTGATGTGTGTCTGAGCAAAGAGGGAAACGTGGTCAGTTGTGAGATCCACACTGCACATCCGACAAGACATCACTCTCAGAGCGGCCCTGTTCGTTTTCATGGATAACGACGCCCTGAAACCATCAGCTTTGGTCTTCAGGCCATTGGCTGCGGGGGAGGCGGGGTGGGGGGTCAGGGATATTGCTTGGTAACCCCTTGGCTGTTTTGGACAAAACTTAGTCGGCTCTGTAACAACGTTCATTGACGCTAAGAGGTGATGGAAAACTTACCCGAACCAAAGGCAGCTGGTGACAGGTTAAGTGACATTCACTCCAGGGCAGGATTGGGTAAATAGAGGAATGTAAATAGTCAGTTCCTGTCCTTCTGTCCCCTTGAGAACCTTTACCCATCTCCAGGTCTTATCTCCACCGATAAAGAGGAAAGTTACATGTTGTACACCTGAAACAAACATAATTATGTGGATTGTACTTCAGAAGGGAAAACGAGGGGAATGAACAAAGACATCTGGTAAAGGTCATTGAAATCTACCTCCTCTGAGCATTCCGCTTCCTTTGATTTATTCAAGTGCCTCGGTAGCACTCAAGCGAGAGGCTGAAGGGGCACTTCAGGGAGAGGCTTGGTTTGCTGAGGTGTGTTTTCAACAGAGTGAAACCAGGCGAGAAGCGAAGAGGAAGCTCCTTCAGCAGCTGATTCAGAGGTGGTTTGACTCCAGGAAAGAATATTCTTCTTTAGAAGATGCTTGAAAAGGGGCGCCTGGGTGGCTCCCGGTCATTAAGCGTCTACCCTCAGCTCAGGTCATGGTCCCAGGGTCCTGGGATCGAGTCCTGCATCGGGTTCTGCATCGGGCTCCCTATTCAGTGGAAAACCTGCTTCTCTCGCTCCTGCTTCCCTTGCTTGTGTTCCCTCTCTTGCTGTCTCTCTCTGTGTCAAATAAATAAATAAAATATTTTAAACAAAGGTGTTTGAAAGGATTTTTGAGAAAGTGATATATCCACATGGTAAAACAAAAATTCAAAGGGTGTGAATAAAGTCAACGAATAATACCGCCTTGTATATTCTTGCAGAGATTGTCACATTTGCCCACATACATAAACACTTTCTGTGATTTATGGTACAAACTCTTTTCTTGCCCCCCCCAACTTAATAAGTCTTGAAGAACACTCCCCAAGAGTTCTATTAAGCTACTTTATTCTTTTATTTATTTATTTATTTATTTATTTATTTATTTATTTATTTATTAAAGATTTTATTTATTTGACAGAAGGAAACACAGCCAGAAGGGAACACAAGCAGGGGGAGTTAGAGAGGGAGAAGCAGGCTTCCCACCAAGCAGGGAGCCCGATGTGGGACTCGATCCAGGGTCTCCGGGATCATGACCTGAGCCGAAGGCAGTCGCTCAACCAACTGAGCCACCCAGGCGCCCCGCTACTTTATTCTTTTAAAACGTGGACTGGTATTCCATTACATGAGGACCGTCATTTATATATGCAGCTTCCCAAGTGGATATTAGCTGCTTCCCGTGTTTTTATTACAAATAGCGCTTTGCAGCACTGCAACTAAGAAGTCTCGAACTAAGAGACTTATGAAAGGGACTTCTTGGCAGAGGTGTGGGCAGGATTAAGGGAATGTCAGTGGAGGGATTCCTGGGTGGCTCAGCCACTTAAGCATCTGCCTTCATCTCAGGTCATGATCCCAGGGTCCAAGGATTGAGCCCCTATCAGGGCTCCCTGTTCAGTGGGGAGTCTGCTTCTCCCTCTCCCTCTCCCTCTGTCCCTCCCTGCTGCTCATGTGCATGTACTCTCTCTAAAATAAATGAATAAAATCTTTTTTAAAAAGTGGGGGATATCAGGGGATACTGGGCACCCAGGGACGGACAGCAGCAGGAAGCTGTTACCACCCCTCCCAGGCCTGAAAGGGAAAAATGGGGCTGTGGATCCTCCAGAGACTGCTGTAATGTTCCAGAAACACAGCATCAGGGACAGAGGGAGCAGAGAAAGCACACTTCCACCACTCTCTCTCCCTGCCCTCCAGTGTCTTGACAGTGCTCTCATTAGCCAAATCCAACTACAGAGGGCAGTTGGCATGGAACCCAGATGACCAGAGTTGTCGCCCTCCTGGCATAGAGGTGGGCATAGAGAACGACAAGGGATCTGGGCTGGGACTGGGGCATACACACAACCTATGGAAATCTCTAAAAGTAAGATTGCTGACTCAAAGGCGTGTGCATTTTTATTTTTGTTTTGGAAGTCAATATTCATGTAAATTTACCCTTTCTGTAAGTTTTCCTTCCCTTTCCGTACTTGTGTAATTCCTCTCGAGAATAATTTTCCTTTTAGCGCAAAGAACACTCACCCTTCAGGATTTATTTCAGTGCAGTTCTGCTGGCTAAGAATTCTTGTTTTGCTTGTCATTGAAGGATACTTTAGTTTAGCTTTGAAAAATAATTTCATGGAGCATGCCATCCTAGAGGGACAGTCATTTTCTTTTTGCACCTTGTCTTCTGAGTTTTATCGTTTCTATTGAAAATCAACTCTGAGTTGTAATGTTGTTTTGTTGAAGGTTCTCTTTACTTTCAAGTTTTTATCTTTCTCTTTGATTTTCAACGGTTTGACTATGATATGCCTCGGTGTGGATTTTTTCTCTGTTTTCATTGAGATTGAATTTAGTGACCTTCTTGAATCTGAGTTATAATATATTTCATCAAGTTCATCTATCTATCAGGTTGTCTATTATCTTTTAAAATATTGCTTCTGGGGTGCCTAGGTGGCTTAGTGAGTTAAAGTCTCTGCCTTGGGCTCAGGTCATGATTTCAGGGTCCTGAGATCGAGGCCCGTATCCGGCTCTCTGCTCGTCAGGGAGCCTGCGTCCTCCTCTCTCTCTGCCTGCCTCTCTGCCTACTTGTGATCTCTCTCTCTGTCAAATAAATAAATAAAATCCTTAAAAAAATATTGCTTCTGCCATTTTCTCTCTTTCAGTGTCTCCACTTAAATAAATGCTAACATTCTTCACTGTGTCTCATTTGTCTCTTACACACTTTACTATATTTTTCATTCTTTTTCCTCTTTGTCTTTAGTCTAGATATGTAGATAGATAGATAGATAGATAGATAGATAGATAGATAGATGATAGATAGATATCTTTCTTTTAAATTCATTATCCTATCCTTTCTGAGTCTAACTCTGCTGTTAAACTTACCTAGCAAATTTTAAATTTCCACTTATTGTATTTCTCAATCCTCATGTTTTAATTTGATTCTTTTTTTTATAGATTCTGATTATCTGGTGAAACATTCTTCATCTGTTTTATCCATTGCTTTTTGCTATTTAAAAAGAAAACATTCATTTGTGGGTCTACTTCTACTTTTTTCCTCCTCTTAGTGTTTGTACATGTTTCTTAGCATGTCTGGTAATTTTTGAAAGAACAATGAACGATGAACATACTGTCTGAATGATTTTGTCTTCTTCCAGAGGGAGTTACCCTTTACTTAGCTGGTCAAGGGGAGTGGCACTGATCATCTGAAGACAGTCAGAGACTGTGCTCACTTTAAGCTGGGTCACAGTTATGACAAGCTTATGAGAAATAGCTCTATTTCTCTCCACTGTTAGGGTAGATCTCTCCAGGGATCCCAGCTGTCAATCTTGGGAATTTAGCAGGGATCCTCTCTTTTAGGAGGTTTTGAATCTTATACTTGCATTGTCACCACTGTGAGATTGCCAAGTCCTGCTTTTACTTCCTGAGGTTTTCTATTTGTCTTCTTAGTCTCCTGCCCAGAGAGCTTCAGAAGGTAGCACAAGTCTTCTGGGAGAAATGGTAGTGTTGAACTCAGTTCCCTGAGGAAGGCAAAGTGGATATTTTCAGACATATAAGGATGGTAAACTTGGCATTCTCAGAGTCTCTGGGAACAGACTACTGGGGCTATATTTCAGTAACATAAAAAATAAATATAAGAAACAAGAAGATGAAGGTTATAAGGACCAGTCGGAAGCCAAGAAACGTGTAAAGTTAGTGTTAAATCTAAATGAGGGCATAATGTAAAAAAGAAGAAGAAGAAGAAGTAACAATCTTGATCTGATGGAAAGTGATTACAACGTGGGCAGAGGTGAGGAAGGGTGTGAAACTGTGAAATTTGCTATCCTGGTCAAAGTATGAGAGACAGAATGGTTATTTTTAGATATTTATGGAAAATTGAGTATTAAAAATATAAGGGTAGCCATTAACAGGGTAGATATAGGATTTGTAAGTTCCTAACCAGAAGTGTGCGTGTTTGGGGGGAATAGACATAAAAATTGATCAATCCAAACTTAAGGTGAAATGAACAAATTCTTAGAAAGATACAAACTACTGTAACTAACTCGAGTAGAAAATCTGAACACAACTATAGTGAGTAAGTAGACTGAATTAGTAATATAAAAACTTTCTAAAATGAAAGTCCAGGTTCATGTAGTTTCACTAATGAACTCTACGAGATATATAGGGAATAATTAATATCAGTTCTTCACAAACTCTTCCAAAAAAATAGAAGAGGAAGGAAACTTATCAGCTCATCCTATGAGGCCAGCATTATCCCGATACCAAAAACAAAGACATCACGAAAGAAGACAACTATAAACTAATATCTGATGGATACAGATATAAAAATTCTCAAGAACACACTAGCAAACTGAATTCCTGCAACATACAAAAAGGAGGATACACCATCACCAATTGAGATTTATTCCAGAAATACAATGCTAGCTGAACTTGTAAAAAGCAATCAACAGGGGCACCTGGGTGGCTCAGTTGGTTGGGCGGCTGCCTTCGGCTCAGGTCATGATCCCGGAGATATGGGATCGAGTCCCACATCGGGCTCCCTGCTTGGTGGGAAGCCTGCTTCTCCTTCTCTCACTCCCCTTGCTTGTGTTCCCTCTCTGGCTGTGTTTCTCTCTGTCAAATAAATAAAATCTTAAAAAAAAAAAGCAATCAACATAACATACTGTTCATAGAATAAAAGAAAAAAATCACATGATCATCTCAATAGAAGCGGAAAAAACATTTGGCAAAATCCAACACCATGTCATGATAAAAACATTCACAAAACCAGGAATAAAAGGGAACTTACTCGACCTGATAAAAGGCCGTATGAAGGACCCATAAACAATACACTTAATGCTGAAGCTTTCTCCCTAAGATCAGAAACAAAACAAAGATGTCCTCTCTTGCCACATCTGTTCAACATTGTACAGGGCAGTTAGGCAAGAAAATGAGATAAAAGCCATCCAGATGCAAAGAAAAAGGCAAATGATTTCTATTTTCAAATGACAAATTTTTGTAGTCGGTTGCCTATAGCTGGTGGTGGGGGAAATGGAGGTGATATGGGAAGTGACTACTAGCGGGTACGGATTTCTTTTGGGGATGATGGAAATGTTCTAGAATTGTGGCAATGGTTTCACAACTCTGTGAATATTCAAAAACCCTTAAATGCTACACAAGAAATGTGTGAATTTTATGGTATTTGAATATTATTTCCATAAAGCTGTTTTTTTTAAAAATGAAATAGATGATTTTCCAGGCAGGTCAAAAAAATTGACTTGTGAAAAAATGGAAACCTGAATAGGTGAACAATCCTAGAAAAATTTTTTTAAATATTTGAAAATTTATCTCATCCCCACCCTGCACTCTTCAGGCTGAGAAAAAGATACTAGGTCTAGGTTATTTTAGAATCAAGTTATATAAAACCTATAAGCTATTCCAAACATTATGTAAATTACTCCAGAGCACAGAGAATGATGGGAAACTTCCCAACTCACTTGACTTGGCTAGTATTACTTGATAATGTAATGAGATGAGGTGATGATAGCACAAAAGAAAAAAGAACAGAGAAACTATAGACCAATATATTGATGAGCCAAGATGCAAATATACTAAACATCACATTAACAAATTGAATCATTAAAAAGCCAGTAGAGTTCATTCCAAAGCTTCAAGGATGGTTCAATATCAGGAAATGTATTAAGAAATCTTTCCTAACAATACATTTATGGAGAAAAAAATCATGATTATCTGAATTAATGTTGAAAATATTTAACATATAAAGTATAGCGTTTCAGTAATACAAGATGGATAAGTGCTAGAGATCTAATGTACAGATGATAACTATAGTTAATAATATTGTATGACTGTAATACTGTGTTACTAAAATTTTGTAAGAGAGTAGAACTTAAGTGTTCAAAACAGAGAGAAAATGGTAACTCTGTGAGATGATGGATATGTGAATTAGCTTGATTGCGGTGATCATTTCACTATAATTTATATATATATTATATCCTTATGTATTATATCTACAATACACTTCTATATATCTATAATATATCTATTATATATAATAATATCTATTATATCTATAATGTAAGGATATATAATATATAAATATATATACATAAATATCAAGTCACATACCTTAAGTAGATACAGTTCCTGCATGTCAATTATATTTCATTGAAGCTGACTAAAAGGGCATTAAATTTAAGACAAATACCTGATTAAAAATCTCAGCAAGTTTGGAAATGAAAACATTTACCTTAACGTGAGAAAGTATGTCTTCTAAAAGTCTATATCGAACATCACCTTAATAGTGAAAAACTGCAAGCATTCCTATTGAAGTCAAGAATAAGATAAGAATGGCCACAGCTGGGGTGCTTGGGTGACTCAGTCGGTTAAATGGCTGCCTTTGGCTCAGGTCCTGGGTCCTGGAATCGAGCCCCACATCAGGCTCCCTCCCTGCTCCCTCTCCCTCTGCCACTCCGCCTGTTTGTGCTCTCTCACTTTCTCTCTGTGTCAAATAAATAAATAAAATCTAAAAAAAAAAATGCCCACTAGTACTATATGTGTTCAACATTCTAAAATCCAGCCAGAGGAAGATAGTTTCTTCCATTGTAATAAAACCAGAAAAAATGCAAATATTTCAAAAGAGAAAAACTGTCATTATTTACAAATGATATGATTATTTGCTGAGAATGCAAGGTAATATAATTTAAAAAGTCTATTAAAACGAATGAGTTTAGGGGCACCTGCGTGGCTCAGTTGGTTAAGCCACTGCTTTCTGCTCAGGTCATGATCCTGGAGACCTGGGATTGAGTCCCACATCGGGCTCCCAGGTCCACAGGGGGTCTGCTTCTCCCTCTGACCTTCTCCCCTCTCATGCTCTCTCTCACTCACTTTCTCTCTCAAATGAATAAATAAAATCTTAAAAACAAAAACAAAAACAAAAACTAATGAGTTTAATATGATTGCTAGGTATAACATCAGTGTTAAAATACTAATAGAATTTTCCATATACCATCAATGAACAATCATAAAATGCCATGAAAAAAACCTCACGCATGAAAGTGTCCAAACCAAACCAAACCAAAACAAAAAGCCAAGGAATGAAACTGAAGAAATATACAAGTACACAAAAAGATTTTTGAGTAAATAGACATCTTATGCCTCAGGATTGGGATATTCTATATTGCAAATGAATCAATTTTCTATAAATAATATACAAAGTCACTGTCATCTCGGTAAAAAAGCCAATGCAACTTTTCATGGAACACAATAAACAGATTCCAAAATTCGTCAAGAAGAGAACGTGCAGAATAATTATATTAAATAAAAGGAAAAGAGGAATAATGAGGGATGGAGAACTTGTCCCAGATATATCAAAAGCTTCTTTAACATTGTTGCAATTATAATATTGTGGTATTTTTACATGATGAGAGAACAGATCACTTGGACCTGAAGGAAGAATCCAGTAATGCATTTAAACATAAATCAAAATCTCTCTATATAAACAAAGTGTAATTGAAGTCAGGGGAAATGGGTGAGCTATTTGACTAATGATATTGGGACAACTGGCACTCTTTGAGGAAAAAAAATAAAGTCAGATTGCTATTTTCTAACATATACCCGAAAACACACACACACACACACACACACACACACACACACGCACAATCTAAAAAGTACTTGAAGAAAATAGAGAAGAATAATTTCATAATACGGATGTATGGATTTGGGAAACGTTTTAAAGCAAGACATAAAACCCCAAAACCACAGAGGAAAAAATTAACAGCTTCGAGTATAGGAACATTTAAAAATTTTGCATGATGAATAAATAAACAAGCAAAATGTGAAGACAAGTGTCAGATGAGGAAAAAGTAATTGATGTATTGTGGATACTGGTTAATAATACTTACAACCTTGGGAATCTACTGTGTGTGAGACCTTGTGGGACACTTTCATAATAAAGCGTCATCTCATGTACCCTTCCAACTGAGTCTCTGAGGTAACAGTGACCCACCCATTTTACAGATGAGGAAACCGAGGATGTGACATTTTATTATTTTATTTTATTATTTTGCCCAAACCTCCTGATTCTGCGATATGCCTTCTAATGAACAAAAGTGGACAAAATACCACTTTGTTCTTCGGCATTTGAGTTTCCTGGTGCCCTTATTATCGGCCCTTGGCTCAGGGTGTGAACCAGGGGCCGCTGAGCATGGTTGCCCCTCTCTGGTCCTGCCATGCCCACCTTCTTCCCCTTTTGCATTTACTTGGGACAGGAAGAGCAGAGTTTGGGCAAACCCTCTGGAACTCATCTGATTGTGCCAGGGGTGGGCTAATCCGGGGCTCCCTTTGATAGGCTTGACCTGCATTTCCATTTCCTTCTTGAGTCCCCTCCCCGCTTTGGCTCACTCGTTTTCTGACTGATAGATGTGGGCTTTCCCCTGTTGTTGTGAGTGGGGGCAGTCAACATTATTAAACTGTCCTAGAAAGGCTGACTGCTTGTTAGTAAGCACCCCCTTATGCCCCCACCCCCACCAAGAGCTGATTCAGGGATTTAGCAAACCATCATCCAGGATCCCTTTCTCTCCCACGTAAACCCTCCTCTGCCTTCTTACTCCTAGTCTCCTGCCACAACACATCAAATTCCACTTCCTAAAGCACACATTTTATCACATTTCTCTCTTGCTTTAAAACCTGTAATAGTTCCCCACTGGATTTTTAAAATGAAGTTCACAGATGTTATATTGGCAACCGGGAAGGAAATATTAGACATTCTATTTATACTTAATCCAAAAATTAAGAAAGAAATTCAGCTGGGGTAATGCATCTCTAATATACCAATTGTCCCTGGGGTGCTTTCTTAGTCCATGTGTCGTGTGGTATCCTGAGTTGTGCTCATGTCGGGAATACCATAATATAGAGGGACTAGGAGAGGAAGACACACTTTCAGTTTAGTGGGAAGTACTGCACTTTCACAAAGCCTGGTCCCATGGACGGATTTCCAAGCTCCTTCCCCCAGCCTCAAAGGATACAGCTCAGAAAAGATTCTTGGAAATAGAACATGCAGGACTCTTTGGATGTAATCATAAAAGTCTCTTTAAAAATGTCTTGTGGGATGGATTTTCCTTCTCCTGTCCTCTGAATGAGGACGCGGACATGGCCTCTCTCCCTGTCTTTGTGCTGCTGGCCAAGGAGGCAGCAGTAGTGGCCAGCTTCTCTCCCTGTAAGCGTCGCCTTTTCTGAGGGAAGAGAGCGAAGAGGTGGAGAGGTCTCACTCGGCTGCTGCTGGAGTGATCTGACCCTGAGCTCTCCAGAAGTGGAGGATTTTTGAAGCTGGCTTTCTTTTTTGGGCACTTCTGTGGGTTCTTCAGGATTCCTATGCCAGGCCTGCCCCACAACAACTTGGGGTGACAGGAAGTGCTTCTTCTGCGCCTTGCTGCTCCCCAACCAGCCTCAGTTTCTACCTCCGGCGGTTCTAGCCACTGCCTCTTACCATCTGGTTCTTGCTGGCTGAAGGCCGCCATCGTGGGAGGACCCCTCCTCAACTGGCCCAGGCCAACAGTCTTATTATTGCAGGTTCTTATGGTGCCCGACTGGTTCTGGTGTTAGAGGGGTCGAGGCCCCCTTTTGGCCCCAGTATTGGAGGAAGAGACAGCAGTAGCTTCCCTGACTTGACCAGAGAGGGTTAGGCCAGTCCATGGAGGCCAAGTTTCAGGTTTCCGAGCTGAGGGTAGGAGGGTGCTCTGTCGCAGCCCTCGCCCCGGCATGCCGAGTACTGTGAATGCTACCACCGTGCGTGCGGCGGGGGGTCACACTGATCTAACTGCAGGCTGCCTGTGTTCACAGCCCACCTCTGCCTAGTACTTGTGCCAGCTTGCACGCGTGGCTGTAAATCCCTCCTTTGAAGAATGGGGATAATATGAATGTCTGCCCCATAGGGCTGCTGTACTCCATCGAGTCCCAACAGCCGGGACACTGTGTGCCACCGTAGAGCTCCTGCCTCTGCACAATGTGAGCGCTCCTTGTCTTTATGAAAGCAAGACCTTTCTAGGTTTTCCCTTTGTAGTGCATGCCGTACTTGTCTCAAAAATTCATCTTTTAAGTTTCAAAAACGATTTAAAGAAAAATATGAGCCAGACAAAAGTGCTCCAAAACATAGCAAAACTTGTGAAGGTGTGATCGGTCTTAGAAGGCACGGGTCTGGCCTGCGAGCTCACTGCAGCGCACGTGGCGTGAAAGGGGCTGATAGTTTCCCTCCGTGCCCAGGGACTCACTCGCAAGTAGTTTACTTTTTTATCTGAACTTGCCGACTTCCCTCCGAGGTGGGTTTTATTATTTCATTTTATTTTTGTTTTGATTGAACACCTTCCTCAGTCAAAAACATAACAAAAACTTGAGCGCACACCCCACTCTATGTTTGTTTAAAATTTGTCGATTGTATTTGTATGTGAGAGCAGAAGAAGGCAGTAGCTATCCATGCAAGCTCTGCAGCGGGACCGCGTGGTTCAAAGCCCGGCTCTGCCACATGTCAGGTGGGGACACTGGAGGGTCACTGGCCTTGTCTCTGCCTGCGAGGCCGAAATAGCAATGCTACCTCATAGGTGTTGTATAGGTTAAATGAAATGATGTATGTGAGTTTTTAGAACATTGCCTGGCATGGAGGGCCTGAGTGGCTCAGTCTTAAGTGTCCAACTTTTTTTTTGTTTATTTTATTTTGTTTTATTTTATTTTATTTTATTTTATTTTATTTTATTTTATTTTATTTTATTTTATTTTATTTTATTTTATTTTATTTTATTTTATTTTATTTTACAAAGAGAGAAAGAGAGAGAAATCACAAGCAGGGGGAGGAGGAGAGGGAGAAGAAGCTCCCTAGGACCCTGGGATCGTGACCCAAAACGAAGGCAGATGCTTAACTCATTGAGTCACCCAGGCATCCCAAGCAGCCAACTCTTGATTTTGGTTCAGGTTATGATCTCAGGGTGTGAGATCGAGCCTCACATTGCATTGGCTGGACCTTCCGTGGGGAGTCTGCTTTCCTTTGCTCTCCCTCTGCCCTTCTGTGCGTGTGCTAGCTTTTTTTCACTCTCTCTCTCAAATAAATAAATCTTGAAAGAAAGAAAGAAAGAAAGAAAGAAAGAAAGAAAGAAAGAAAGAAAGAAAAAGAAAATTGCCTGGCATGGAAAAAGAACACATTGTATATGACTATGACTATTGTGTAATAAAATCGGTATATTACAAAATGCAAAGAAAATAGAAAAAAATTAAATTTAGATGAAAAAGCAATAGAAGGTCTAATATGTCAAAACCCGGACATTCCTAGATTATGTCGACAACCCTGGGGCACATTTACCTCAACTCTGGAGACTACCGTTATCCTCAATGACAAGAACGTACCCGTACCGTGTCCCTAAGTACTCTGATTGAGCTACCTCATAAAGCTGGAAGGACTGTGGTGGATTTCTCCACCTGTGGGTTATATGCACTCTCATTTCTACCCAAATCTCCTGGCTTCTCTGCTTGTAAACAGTAATCAGGTCAGGGTGAATGCGGGGTTGGTGAGTGCTCAGCGGCCCAGCCAGTCCTGCCTCGTCATTACTCAGGATGATGGAGCCCTGTCTGGGCTTTGCCCCCTGCTTTGTGTGCGCCTCCCTAGGCTTAAGCAGCTCCCACCCAGCTTAAAGCTGGGGAGCTTTAAGTCCATGGGAACAGCTGCCTATGAGTCTGTGCAGTCTGTGCCATCAATTTAATCAAATGTGGTAACAGCTGATTAAAACAGAACTACCTAAGGGAAGGTTTGGAGCACGCTCACACTGAGTCGCCTGCCCCTTCTTGATGCTTAGCCCAACTAGAGAGCTCCAGCAGCCAGGGAGCTAATGACCCTGGAAATCCTCAAAGTGGCTGGCTTCGTTAGGACTGGTTGAATGACAGGCACAGGGGGAGCTCTAGCTCAACATGTGACTCTGTCCAGGGAAGTGGCTGGTGGGTGCTCTAGGAACAACGGTGACTCCTAGACCTAGTGGGGACGGGGTCTAAGTACTGACAAGAGATCTCCATGGGTCTGCAGAAATTGCCCCAAATTCCAGATGATTTAGATCAGATCATCTTAGAGTTGAAAGGGCCCAGAGACCATCTAGTGGATCCCATCCCTGGCTGCTGATGGCGTCACTGGGAGCATTAAACGTTTTATGATGGCTTAGTTCACACATATAAGACAATGTAACTATATCATTGTACATTTCATCCGGTCTAAGAAACCAAACTTCCCCAGGACAGTTGAAGTCTCCGGGTGCCTCCTCCCAGTTAGATCGCCCTCTCCTCTCAACCCAAAGGTAACTTTATCCAGAGCTGGGAGTCTATCATCCCAATTAGGGGAAAATTAAAAAATAAAAGTTATCTCTGGAAAGTTTGGATCGGGGACACCTGGGATGATGATGCTCAGGAATCTTTTTTTTTTTAAGATTTATTTATTTGAGAGCAAGAGAGAGCCCGTGCAGGGGGATGAGGCAGGAGAAGGAGAGAAGCAGACTCCCCATGAGCAAAAAGCCAGATGTGGGGCTCCATCTCATGCCCCTGAGATTGTGACTTAAACCGAAATAAGAACCAGATGCCTAACCCACTGAGCCACTCAGGCACACCAGGAATCTGGTTTTTTAAAAAGTTCCTCAAGTCCTTTCAATGATGAGCCAGAATTGGCGGATGCTCGTCATGGTGGAGGCTTGGCTCAGGGGCCTGAGCACTGGAGCTGGAGCTAAAGGCTTAGAGGTCCCCGCCGGTGGTGCCTGTGGGACTTCGGGCAAGGGATGAATTCTCTCTCAGCCTCAGTCTCTTCATCTGTAGAAAAGCAGTAAGGGCAACAAAGTCCCTTGATACCTCAGCTGTGCCTATGGACCTGTGAAATGCAACACAGAGGTAGGACTCAAGGGCTCATGCCACGGGGCTCGTCCACGCTAGGGCTGCTCACCTGTGGATAGGGAGCTCATTCCAGGGATAGCACTTTTTTTTTTTTTTTTTTAAATGAAGGGAAGCTCTGAGATACAAAAAGTCTTTCCTTAGCCTGGAATCAGTCTGTTCCTTGCCATTTCCTCCTACTGGATTTAATCCTCTTGCTGGGGGTCCATGGCTTAAATGCAACCCTAATCCGCAAACCTCTAAATTACCTTTGGGTAATTTCAGACAACTGCACCCTTTCCCCTCTCCATATCTCAGCTGTAGGCTTCTAAACACATTGTCTCCTGAGACGCTCACTTTATGATTAAGCAATATCCTTTCCCCACAAATTACCATGGGCATGGCTGCACTCCAGCAAAGCTAGAGGGGTGGGTTCTAGGGTTAGTAATTCAGGAAGATCCGTTTTGCCTCTGGTTAATTAAATCACCTAGTTAAATTCATCACCTATGCTCTGGTAGCTACTTACTGAAGAATCTACTTGGTAAGAGCAGAACATTTACGGAGCCCTTTTAACGTGCCATGCACTGTACTGAGCCATTTGTCGGCACTTAGCTCTTACAGTAAACCTGAAATTATTCCCGTTTTACGGATGATGAAACTGAGGCACAGAGAGGTCCAGAAAGTACCCACTTTCATGCAGCCAGCAAGTGGCACGGTGGGGTTCAGGTTCAGGCCTGGCTGACTCAGAAACCTGCATGCCCATGACCGTGGCATCCCCTCCTGAGCCGGTGGCTTGCATCATTGAAGGAAACAATAGTCCCTCTTATTTATGGATCATCTCCCTTTGCCTTTGGAACGTTCCTCACTCAGGCAAGAGCTAATTGCTCTGAACTCATTGTCGACGCCCTAGGTTTACCTAATCCTCATCAGATCCACGAGAGAGCATTGAACTTCCATCGGAGACAGCTTTATTTCTTCCCCATTGTGTGTCCTGCCTCTTCCCCGCTGCCCCCCTCCTCCCCGGAAGGTGAGTGACTCTTGAGCTGCTCATAGGTTTGGACCAAGACCACCGTGGCATCCCTTCCCGTCCACACGCTGCTCTCCCAGACAGACTGGGGGTGCCTCCCACTCATTTGCTTCCTGCCTGGCTGGCCCTGTGTGACTTCTCAGACAGATTGCCCTCCACGCCCAGCCGGCTGGACCACAAAAAAACTTCCCAGAAGGGCTTCGGAAGGGTAGAAGGATATCACCTTCAAATATCATGCCAGTCTAGCCCCAGGTACCACCCAACAACCCAGCCCTGAGTGCCCGAGGTAGCTCATCTTGTAGGCGAGGCTGTTCAGAGAGAAGAGGCAGGTCCTTTGTAACTTACTGTACACTGAGAAGGTGATCGGAAACTCCGTGTTCGTTGTGCAGGTGGAGGATAGTAGACTGGGCATCTTCCTTCAGGGTCCGTTTCTAGTTGGAAAATTTATTTTACCTCTACTCAGAAGCCTCCTCCAGAGCAATGTACCAATCCCAGAACCTTGTTTGGTGCTGACTCCCCCAGCCCCCCAACTTCCCTGACCTTTTCTTTTTCAGTCTATACAGCAGGCTCCTGGGGGCAAATAGTTACCTCTTGTGGGTTTGGTGAGAGGGGACCTCATGGAAGAGTTTGGGATTGCAGTGGCTCTGGCAAGAATAAAATGTCATTACTGTTGACAAATGCAGCTTCATCTCTTTGGTCCAAACTGATGGGCAATTTTGAGATGATCCCTTCCTTTAGGTTTTTATACTTAGCCGTGATGGTTACAGGTCTGGGGTGATCAGCATATATTTGGCATCACGTGTTACTTGCCTGAAAGACTCCCCTGGAGCAAAGATGTGAGGCAAAAACAAAGCAACCAACAACAACAACAAAAACCAAAAGGAGTCAGTCTCTGAACAGAACCACACTAAACATTATCATTTTTTATAGTATGATGAACAGGGCCAAACTGTTGCCTCCTCTCAAAACAACACAAAAGAAGATGAAAGAAGCTTAGGTAGTTATTCTAAAATGGTTGAGACCTGGGATTCCAAAATAGTCTCTGAACCAGAGCTAAAGAAAATTAATACTTCATTCTGAATTGATTGATTCTATGAAGTTGACCAGTCTATATGAACAGGTTTTGTTTTGTCTTGAGGTTAGATTTCTGTACAGAGAATCATACATATCTGGAGTGTACAATTTGATGACTTTCAGCAAATGCATAAACCTGTGTACCCTATATGCCGGTCCAAAGAGAGTAGCTTCGGTATTGCAGATTTCCATGTACCCCTCCGGTTGGCTCTCATCCCGACAGATGTACCCCTCCGGTTGGCTCTCATCCCGACAGATATAGTTATCTGATTTGATCACTGTTCTGATTTCCAGCACCATAGATTAAATTTGTCTGTCCTTGACATTTCTCCCCTCCCTCCTTCCCTTCCTCCCTCCCTTCCTTCCTTCCTTCCTTCCTTCATAAGCCCCATGTCTATGGGGCTTGAGCTCATGACCCCAAAATCAAGAGTCACAGGCTCTACTGACTGAGCCAGCCAGGTACCCCCTGCCCTTGGCATTTTCCTATGAGCTGAACAGTACATTCTCTGTGGCTCACCATGCTTTTGAGATCCAGTCATGTTGCGGGTCTATCAGCAACTCATTCTTTCTCGTGGCCGCATGGTATTCTGTAATATGGATGTACATGGTTTGTTTATCCATTCTCGAAGGCTGGTTTTACACTCTACAAACCATGTAGAGGTGATCATACATAAATCACTCATCCATTCATCAGGCAAATGTTTTTTTTCCCAGAGCTTTCTCTAGGCCAGGCGGTGTTGGAGGAGCTAGGAAATTGTGGTGAACAAAACAAAGCCTTTTTCCTCATAGGGCGTTTATTCCATCGGTAAGAGAAACAATACGCAAGCAATCGAAACTATGAGCAGGACAGTGGTTGGGAGTACTATGAAGGGACTCGATCTCCACAATGATAGACAAGTGGTTTATAAGGACGCTGGGTCTTCTTTAGCTTAGGTGGTTGGGACGAGCCTCTCTGAGGAGGATGTCCTCTGAGGAGGATACACAGGTGGCCAGGTGAAGGTGAAGACCCAGAACAGGAACATTCAGGTCTAGAGAACAACTGGCTAAAGGCCATAAGGCAGGCCTAAGAGGGCCACATCGGTGTTGAAGGAACAGGAACAAGTCAGGGGGACCAGAATGATGTAGATATGGGTGGAAATGGCAGGAGATGGGGCCACAGAGAGAGAGGTTGGAAGCAGGAGATGCGTGTGGTAAAGGAGCTTGGGTTTTATTCTAGGAGTGATAGAAGGCCAGTGGAAGGTTGAAATAGGAAGTTGGATGGTCTGGTTTATACTTTTAGAAAGGCTGTTCTGTCCAAGGGTGGGGGTGGGGAGTATCCATGAGATCATTTAGGAGGCTTCTGGAGGGTGTGTGTGAGATGGTGGCGAGTAGGGTGACACTGTTACCAATGAGTATGGGGGCATGGGTAGGTGGAAGGGATCAGGCAGTGACAGAAAGAGAGGAACCAGGGATGATGACTGCTAAGTCTTTGGCCTGAGTGGCACCATCTTCTAAGATGGCGAGACTCAAGGAGGTGGTATTCAGCTGAGGGGGTTTGGGAGACAAGGGGTCAAGAGTGGGGACAAGAGTCCATGGTGAGATTAGGATGCCTGTTGGTCATCTTCAGTAGGAGACATCTAGTGGACAGTTGGGTATGCGTCATAAGGAGCTGAGTTAAGAGGCCCAGGGTGGACACAAAACCATGTAAGTCTTCAACATAGGATGGATGTATAGGGCTAAGGGACTACTAGAGAAGAGGCAGCAAAGGAAGCTGAGCGTACAGATACAATTAGGTCTCTTACTCTCATCTCTTACAGCTCTGCACAAATTCATTCAAAATAAAATTCACAAGGGACTTAGCCATGTGCTTTGTTATTTAGACTTCCTGGCAATCCTGTTGAACTACTCAGTAGAACCTTTGTTCCAAATTGATCTAGACTAATTTGGTGGTACACTGGCAGGCATTAGGTTCTTTTTGGTAAATCTGGGAGTTAGAAGTAATGAGGGTTAGCTACTCATCTACAACCTGGATACAAGGCAAGAAACGAAATATGTATCAGATCAAGTGTTACTACATAGGTAGATATTAGCCTGTGGACTCAGAGGAACCCTACAGAATAGTCCTACAGTGATTGTATGTGGGACATTGGGTGTTTTAGAGATCAAGCCTCTGGTGCCATCCCTAACGATTAAGGGCAAAGGATCTAGTGAGGCTAGGAAGTGTCTAGGGAATCTTATCTTGTGTTTTACTCTGTATATTGAATGCCACTAGTTCTACCAATGGAGCCCATTTGGCACACCCAATATGCAGATCAAAAAAGTCACTAATACCCCCTTAGAAACTCATATTTACATTTATTATGTGGATTAACAGAGGCTTTATGTGTCATGATTGGACATAAAAATAGAGAAAGTGCTTATAGTTCTGTCCTCTGGGGTGGAGTCTTTGGGGTTTATGATTGCTCATCAGGCCTGGAGTGTGCACACCTCATCAGGGTGACTGATTGTCCCTTGTCATGCCTGTGAACAATCCCCCTCATTCAGTATCACCCTGGCTTTGCTGGAGTATTTTATTTTATTTTTTAAAGATTTTATTTATTTCAGAGAGAGAGAGACAGAGAGATCATGAGCAGGGTAAATGGCATAGGGAGAAGGAGAACATGCTCTCCACTGAGCAGGGAGCCCAACACGAGGCTCAATCCCAGGACCCTGAGGTCATGACCTGAGCGGAAGGCAAGACACTTAATTGATCGAGACTTACAGGCACCCCTTGCTGAAGTATTTTAAAGTAAATCATTTATATTAGAGTAAGATTTGTACAATTAAGGGACAACCTGAGATAATAGATCAAGTTTTACATTTATAATAGTAATAATAATAACAGATAGTAAGGACCAAATCCTTATTATGCACAAGGTGTCAAGCTAAGTTCTCTGCATGAGTGTTTCATTTAATTTTTACAAGCACTCTGGGAGCGAGATGGTATCATCTCTGTTTTCTATATGAGAAGATGGGGACTCAGAGAGTGACTTGCTCAAGGACAGCCTGCGGGTGTAAAGCAAGAGATGACTTTAACTTGGTTCTGATTCTACAGCATTTGTTGAAAGCATAGAGCTCTGCTACTTGAGTTTAAGACCCAGATTTGATACTTGCCCTTAGAAGAGTTGCTAATCTCACTCTGCTTCAGTTTTCTTATCTGTAAAACGGGGGAGGGGTGGTAATGGATGAGCCAATGCAGGTGGATAAGCTTCCTGAGCTGTGAAAATGCTCCAATGTCAAGTGCCACCATCCACATGACCCCCATCCTCTTCCTGGTCTCTCCCTGAAGTAACACATGTCTTCCTTGTTGACAGGAGTGTGGCTGGGTGTGTTTTGTGCAATGTCCAGCATAATCCCTTGGCTCTATCTTTCCTTGACTGTTCTGCAGCCTGAACAGCCCAAGGCATTTTCTTGAAAATCACTGTGCAGACAATAGTCCCTTCTTTCTTAGAAGCAGCCCCAGGCCATCCTCCTTGGGAGGGCAAGTTTGCCTCCCGGTGATAGGTGAGCCAACGCTAGTCTTTCTCTGGCAGGTTTTGGACATCTGTGAGGGCACATGGAACGTGTTGTGAGAAGGCCTGAGGCATGGAGAAAGATGAGCTCAAATCCTATCCCAGGTGCCTTGTGCGAGTGTTAGTTCGTTCATTCATTCATTCATTCATTCATTCAACACGTGTGATTTTAGCATCTACCGCTAGATGGGGAGAACATAATGGTGAATAACCTGACATTTGTGGGAGCTAATGAATGGTCTATCAGGAGAGAAAGACAATAAAACACTTAGAATAAATAAATTCAACAGAGTGAGCCAAGATTGTGTACAAAGTACCTGGAGAGCTGCCTTAACATAGTCTTGGAGAAGTCAGGGAAGGCTTCCAGGAGGAAGGGATGCTTAATATGAAAGAGTTCAGCCAGTAAGGAGAATGAGGAGGTGGGAGAGACTCCTTTGTAACCGTTTTTTGTGTGTGATTTAGGCTTCATAACTAAAATGCATTTGCATGAGAATTGGAAGGAATCCACTTGGGGCCATGCATAGAACAGTGTAGCTCGTTTTCTGTGCTACGTTCCAGTGTCCAGACACCAGCTCCCCGAGGCCATCTTTTCAGCTAGATGGGATCTCTCTGGTGTGGTGTGGTTCCAAACCCACCATCTGATGCTTGAATGAACACCCGGTGCTGTTGGTGTTGGTGGAGACAGAAGCTCCGGGAGGGGCTTCTTTAGTCCTGCCTTCCTGCTGGTGGCAGAAATATCACCTCCTCTGGCCAGCTACTCCAGCCCTGCTGTCCCCAGCACCATGGTCTGTCTGGGCATCTGTCTGGTCTCAAACTCACTGCTCTAGCCCTTCCAGTAAGTTTTTGTAAATTCCTTTTTTAAAAAATTAAAATTTTTTATTCAATTTTATTCAATTTTTTAAATTTTATTCAAGTCAAAAATGGAAACATATTGACATATAACATATAGCCATGTCTCGTATTAGTCTCGGGTATATGGCATAATGATTCAATATTTGTATATATTGTGAAATGATCACAGTAATAAGTTAACCTCCATTAGTATACCTAGTTACAAGTTATTTTTCTCACGATGAGAACTTTGAGATCTGTTCTCTTAGCAATATTCAAATGTACAATGTATTATTTTTTAAAAGATTTATTTATTTTAGAGAGAGAAAGAGAGAGAGGGTGAATGGGAGGAGGGGCAGAGGGAGAAAGATCATCTTCAAGGGGACTCCCCACTGAGTGCAGAGCCTGATGCAGGGCTTGATCCCTGGACCCTGAGATCATGACCTGAGCTGAAACCTAGCGTAGGATGCTCAACCGACTGAGCCGCCCAGACGTCCCATGTGCAATTTTATGTTATTAACCATAATAACCATGTTGAACGTTACGTGCCATGACTTATTTATTTTATAACTGGGAGTTTGTACCCTTTGACCCCTTTCACCCATTTTGCCTACCTCCCACCTCCTGCCTCTGGCAACCACCAATTTGTTTTCTATATCTATAAGCTTAGTTTAATTTTTTAAAATTTAAATTTTTTTCATGTTCCACATATAAGTGAAAGTATATGGTATTTATCTTTCTCTGACTTATTTCATCTAGTATAATGCCCTCAAGGTGCATCTATGTTGTAAATGGCAAGATTTCCTTCTTTTTTTATGGATGAATAATATTCTGCGATTTATAGAGATATAGATATATACACACACCAGATATTCCCTGTCTATTCATCCATCAATAGACATTTAGATTGCTCCCATGTCTTGGCTACTGTAAATAAAGTCGCAGCAAACATGGAAGATGCATATCTTTTTGAGTTAGTATTTTCATTTTTCTCTGGGTAAATATCCAGAAGAAGAATTGCTGGATTATATGTTAGTCCTACTTTTAATTTTTTTTTCAGGAATCTCCATACTGTTCTCTATAGTGACTGTACCAGTCTACATTCCCACCAACAGTGACAAGCATTCCCCTTTCTGCACATCCTTGCCAACACTTTTTATTTCTTGTGTTTTTGATAACATCCATTCTAACAGGCGTGAGGTAATAGTTCACTGTGGTTTTGATTTGCTTTTCTGTGATTGGGTAGTGATGTTGAGCACCTTTTTATGTACCTGTTGGCCATCTGTGTGTGTTTTCTGGGGAAAATGTCTGTAAATTCTTTATTTGTCCTATTCTTTTTAAAAATTTAGATTCAATTAATTAACATATAGTGTATTATTCATTTCAGAGGTGGAGTTCAGTGATTCATCAGTCTTATGTAATATTCAGGGCTCATTGTATCATGTTCCCTCCTTAATGTCCATCACCCAGTTCCCCTATCCCCTCATCCTTCTCCCTTCCAACAACCCTCGGGTTTGTTTCCTATGTTTAAGGGTCTCCCTCTCTGATTCCATCTTGTTTTATATTTTGTTCCTTTCCGGTATGCTTCTCTGTTTTGTTTCCTAAACTCCACATATGAGTGAAATGCTGTGGTAATTGTCTTTCTCTGATTGACTTATTTCAGTTAGCATAATATCCTCTAGTTCCGTCCACATTGTTGCAAATGGTACGATTTCATTTTTTGATGGTCAAGTAGTATTCCATTGTATATATCTGTACCACTTCTTCTTTATCCATTCATCTGTTGGTGGACATGTGGGCTCTTTCCATAGTTTGGCTCTTGTACACATTGCTGCTATAAATATCAAGGTGCAGGTGCCCCTTCAAATTACTATGTTTGTATTCTTTGGATAAATGCCTATTGCGATTGCTGGGTCATAGGGTAGCTATCTTTTTAACTTTTTGAGGAATCTCCATACTGTTTTCCAGAGTGGCTACACCAGCTTGCATTCTCACCAACAGTGAAAGTGGGCTCCCTTTTTCCCTGCATCCTCACCAACATCTGTTGCTTCCTGACTTGTTAATTTTAGCCATTCTGGCTGGTGTGAGATGGTATCTCACTGTGGTTTTGATTTGTATTTCCCTGATGCCGAGTGACATTGAGCACTTTTCCATGTGTCTGTTGGCCATTTGGAGACATGTCTATTTGTGTCATCTGCCTATTTCTTGATTGGATTATCTGTTCTTTGGGTGTTGAGTTTGATAAGTTCTTTATATATTTTGGATAATAGCCCTTTATCTGTTGAGAAATGCCTGTAAATTCCTCATTTCCCAGGGTAAATCCCTTCCTGCTTGAAGCAGTTGCAGTGGTTTCTATTTCCTGGCACTGAGCCTTTACTGATCCTGCTGAAGTACCCCCAGATTCATTTAATTAGTCAATATTTTCTGAACACCTAGCATGTGTCAGGTCCTGGTTTTAGGCTCTGGGAATACAACCACGAACAAGACAATGTTCACGTCACCTTTGTCATATTATCACAGCAATTACGATGTAGGGCAGAGCTATCCAATAGAAAGATAATGTGAACTGCGTGTGTAGTTTAAAATTTCCTTTTTTAAAAATATTTTTTATTCATTTATTTGACAGAGAAAGAGAGAGAGAGAGAGCACAAGCAGGGGGAAGAGCAGGCAGAGGGGGAAACAGGTTCCCCACTGAGCAGGGAGCCTGATGTGAGACTCAATCCTAGGACCCTAGGATTGTGACCTGAGCCAAAGGTAGCCATTTAATCAACTGAGCCACCCAGGCATCCCAAAAATTTCTAGTATCTATGTTATAAAAAAGTAAAAAACAAAACAAAACAAAAACAAAATCCAGGTGAAATTAATTTTAATAATACATCTTATTTAATCTGCTATATCCAAAATATTATCATTTCAACATGTGATTAATAAAAACAATTTTTAAAAGATTTTATTTATTTATTTGACAAAGAGAAAGATCACAAGTAGGCAGAGAGGCAGGCAGAGAGAGAGGACGAAGCAGGCTCCCTGCTGAGCAGAGAGCACAGTGCGGGCTTTGATCCCAGGACCCTGAGATCATAACCTGAGCTGAAGGCAGAGGCTTTAACCCATTGAGCCACCGAGGCACCCAATAGAAACAATTCTTAATGACATTTCATTTATGTTTTTTCTTGGAGATTCAGTGTTTAGTTTTTTATTACAAACCATTTTGACTCAAACGTAGTCAAATTTTCATTGGATATATTTGATCTCTGTTACATTTCATAAAATCTACAGTTGAAAAGGTACCTAATTACATACCTAATATATTCCAAACATAAAAGTTTCCACTAACCAAAGACAGTACCAAAAAAACAATTTTTCTTTAATATTTACATCCATATTGACAAAACCTATTCATCTTTTCTAAAATAATTAACCTGACTTTGAAACAAAAGCTTATCAGTTTCAACCAAGTTAAGTAAATTTACCAACTCTTGGACCAATTCAGAACTTATTGCATTGAGTTGAAAGCAACTTAAAACTTATCAATGACAATAAAATATTCTTTACATTTTTCTGTCTTTAAAGCTAATTTACATAACACCAATTGATTACAATGAAAATAATTTGCATACTAATCATGTTAGGAAAAAAGTATAAAATCATTATTGTTGATTTGTACTATAAAAATTTCAGTTTCAGCGTAAATTCTTATCTCTGTCACAAAAAGCTTTTCTTACCTTGGAATTTTAAATTTAGCTCCTTCATACACAGTATGATTTTGATGAGAAAACATAAATCACACAGCTATTTTCTGTCTTTGGTTATTGAATATTTGACAAGTATTCCTTTGTTTCGAAAATCTTAGATTGGAGTTAAGAATTCCATAAGTTTGGCAAAACCTTTCCATGACTCCAATGCAGAACATTGGCAAGGAACAGAAATTCATTAAACTTATCTTCTGTTTCTTTCAACTGTTTCATAAACTGGAGATTATAGTATTTAAATGTGTATAATAAACAATTTGAACAACTATATCCATGATGTCTTTTATAAAGTCTGCTGCAGGAAACTAAACACAAATATTAATATGTATTATATAGTGGAATAAGCAACAAGGAAAATACTGGCTTCTTATTTGAAAATTCCCACAAATCCTGGGGCCCCTGGGTGGTTCAGTTGGTTAAGCATCAGATTCTTGGTTTTAGTTCAGGTCATGATCTCAGGGTCTTGAGATTGACCCCCACTTTGGGCTCTACCCAAGGTATGAAGCCTATTTGAGACTCTCTCTCTCTCTCCCTCTGCTCCCCACCCCTCTATCTCTGAAAAAAAAAAAAGACAATTCCCATAATTCTAGATTTTTGACTTATTGTAATGGAAGTATGATTTGTGGTAATAGAAACTAATTTTTTCTTCTCCAGCTGGAATACTTCTTTTATAGTATGTAAACATTAAAAATATCTATGCTGCGTGTTAAATCTTTTAGGCTGTGAATTGACAATGTGCCTTCATAAATTGAAAGTCCTTTGAGACAAAATGTACCCAAAGTGTTAATTGGGTGATGTCTATGATATGGCACGACTCATCTAAAGCTAAGGAAATAATTGTGATTTTTCAAGTTTATTGATTGGTCTTTGCTATTGTTAGAAAAGCCTTGTATTTTATGGGCAATTATTTGGTGACTTAGTAGAAGAGCTTTCACTTTTTATAAAAAACCTTTTTTAGCCTTTTTTAAAGGATCTTTTAGTAATATTTCTATTATGGAAAAATAATTTTTTTACCAGTTGTTCTTCTAAAAGCGTTTTTCTTTTGTGCAAGAATCCAAGCTCTTATAGCTGGCTAAATTTAAAAGTAGAGATTCTGAAAAAAAAAATAAAATAAAAGTAGAGATTCTGTTTAAATTTATTTTCAAAGTTTAAAAAAATTTTTAATAAAAAATTAGTTTTTTGTTGAACTTTTAACTGTGTACAGGCAGTTAATTTCATTGATTTTTTTTGGACCCATTGAAAAGAAAATTTTACCAAATTCAGTGTGCATTTGCTGAAAATGTCTCTTAATATTGTCAACTTTATTATCTTAAAAAATTTGTTTTATACCACAACCTGCCACGAAATTATAATTGCGTTTTTTTAAAGATTTTTAATTTATTTGTTAGAGAGAGAGAGCATAAGCAGGGGAAGTGGCAGGCAGAGGGAGAAGCAGGCTCCCTGCTGAACAAGGAGCCCAATTTAGGACTCGATCCCAGGACCCTGGGATCATGACCTCAGTTGAAGGCAGCCACTTAACTGACTGAGCCACCCAGGCATTCCTATAATTGCTTTTCATTATTTTTTTTTTCCTGCTTTACTCTTTCTATTGTAGTACCAGCTTTTGTATCTCCACTTGATTCTGAATCATTAGTATATCTTCATTTAAAATGTTTAAATTTGGTGGGGCACCTGAGTGGCCTAGTTGGATAAGCATCCAACTCTTGGTTTTGGCTCAGGTCATGATCTCAGGGTGGTGAGATCAGGCCCAGCACTGGGCTCCACCCACCGCATGGAGTCTGCTTAAATAAATAAATAATAAATAAATAAATAAATAAATAAATAAATAAATAAATAAATAAATAAATCTTAATGTTTTAAAGATTTTGTATATTTATTTGACAGAGAGAAACATAGCGAGAGAGGGAACACAAGCAGGGAGAGTGAGAGAGGGAGAAGCAGGCTTCCCACTGAGCAGGAAGCCGGATGTGGGGCTCAATCCCAGGACCCTGGGATTGTGACCTGAGCTGAAGGCAGGCACTTAACGACTGAGCCACTCAGGCACCCTGATAAAGCTTAATGTTTTAAAAAATTTGGCTAAATCTTTTTTAACTAGAAACATTAATTACATTATAATTAAAATAATATTTTATGGTTTAATTACCAATTATGTTTTACATAGGTATCTCTATACCCTTATCGTCTGTAGAAAATATTCAAAGAAACACATTATGATGTTATTTTAGGGGCATAGAGAAAAACCATTTGAACTGGAACAATTCATTGACAAGTTTACATGTAAAATGACATCTGTGCTCTACACGGGCACTCTAACGGTGATGTTTGTGTAATGCAGTGGTTAATATGAAATGTAGTTTTGGCACAACAATAACGTTGTATCAGTGGCAAAACAAGAGTAGTTCTCGCTCCAGAAAGACTGTCCCGAGTCTCACCAGCCTCCCTTCAAATGCTCAGCGACTTCCACTCTGGTAGATGCTGAATCTGGACCATGTAGTTCTCTGAATATCAGGCTAAGGAATTTGACCTGCATCCTGGGCAAAGGGGGTTCAGCCAAGGGTGCTGGGAGGAACTGGCTTCGGGAAAGCTAAGTGGTGGACAGGGAGCCAGAGAGCCCAAAGGCCAGGCAGGGGCAGAAGTCTCGGCTTGGGTTCCTGATGGTGTAGAAAGGTGATGGGAACACGGGAGAAGGTAAGTGAGGTGCTCTGGGGACGGGAGACTCACCAGGCCCTGAGAGACCCGAAGGTAATGGAAGAAGGGATGTGTCACAGTTTTCTGGTCTGAGTAGCTGGAGAAGAGAGCGATAGGATATCGTCAGCTTGCAGCGGAGAGTTGAACTGGCTCCTGTTCAACTTGTTATTTATTTTTATGCCTGCCTGGTGCCAGCCCGTGCCAGCCTGTGGGGGTGACAGTGCCCCCCTGAGCTGGAAGGGTAATGGCTGTTACCCGACTCTGAACTCAGTCCTTGGGGTAAATACAGAGCGAGTAAAGACTGAAGAGGAAAACCCAACGTAAATCTGACCTTGTCTCCCTCATTGTGCACCTGTCTTGAGAAAGTACTCATTCTTGACATGCCCCTGAACATTTTCACGCACACATAATTTTCCACCTAGATGGAGTTTTTAATGATTTGCCATTCAAAGATCTGGCTGGGCTATATATTTGTTATGCATGCTTCTACCCTCTAATGAAATACCTATTATGTATACACGTTGGGGAAAAGGCAGTTTGCAAAACAAATGTTTAGTAGTCTGGCTCCCTCCCTCCCTTCCTCCCTCCCTCCCTTCCTTCCTTCCCTTCCTTTCCTCCCTCCCTTTCTCCCTCCCTTCCTTCCTCCTCCCTCCCTCCCTCCCTCACAGGGTTGGGGACAGACAGGAAACCAGTAAATGCACCAAAGGAAATGTGATCCTTTCCAGTTCTGTTAGTAAGTGTTATAAAGAAAATTCAAACAAGGGCCTGTGACAGCGGGTTAGGGAAGGAGATGGAGGGTGGCCTCAGATCCCATGGGGCTGAGTCTTGAAGGAACCCGACAAGCAGTGCTTGAGACCCCTCCTGCCGTTACTGAGGAATATGTTGGCCTCGTTGATTCTCTGAGCAAAGCCAGTTTACTCTCTTTCCTAAGGACTTATTTTTAAGTTGAAATATGTATGGGTTGATGTAAAATGCACAAATATAAAGGGCAGAGCATGGTTCATTTCTATACTTTACTTTTTAAAATATATTTTACATATTATTTTCATATATATAGGTCACCACCACCCAGATCATATATATAGAACATTTTCAGCTCTCCAAAAGATTCCCTTATGCCCTTCCCACTTAGTACCCCAAAAGTAACCTCTTCAGACACCCATTATCATCAGGTTTGCTGCTTCTTTACTTTGTATAAATGGAATCATGTGGCATGTAATTTTTTTTGTTTTAATCTGGATTCTTCCACTCAACAGTTTACCTGTGGGGTTCTCCCATATTGCTGTGTGTAGCGGTAGTTTGTTTTCATTGCCATATTGCATGCCATTTTACAAATAAACAGATCATTTAAAAAATCGATTCTATTGCTGGTGGGTATTTGATTTATTTCCAGTCTGGGGCTAATATGATTATAATTGCTATGAATATTATGCATATCTTCTGGTGAACAGAAGCACTCTTTGCTATTGGTTATATATCGAAGGGTGGAATTGCTAGTTCAGACAGCAGGTTTAGATTTAGCTTTAGGGCACAACTGCAAATAGTTTTCCAGAGAGCTTGGATCCATTTGAACCTGGCCCACAATGAGTGGGAGTTCCCGTTGCCCTACATCCTCAAGGATAGATATTTTGAGTCCTCTCATTTCACCCAGTTTACAAATCAAGAAACTGAGGCTCGGGGATGCTCAAAAACCCACCCAGGAGAACATAGCCTGTGAGAGATGCATCTCCACTAAGCCCCGAATATTATCGCCAATTCAGTGTTGCCCATCACACCGCAAGCTTACAAGGATACTAAGTAAATGGTAGAGGTCACGAGTGTCCGTGGTTGAGATGTGTTTCCAGCAGAGATGGAACTTGAATTTGGTCCTTAAGGACAGAACAAAGCTGAAGGCCCCTGGTGGTCTCCTTGGGTTTGTTGATTGCAGCCCTAATCTTAACCCCAAGAAGCCTCCATTCCTGGCTCAATATATAAATCTCCTCTTACTGAAGAGAAACCTAGCCTAGCGGAGCTCACGCGATCTGACTCCCTTCTTCCTCACTGTTTGAATTTGTTTGGGCTGCTATAAAGAAAATACTATATCCTGAATAGGAGACTTAAACAGACGTGTGTTCCTTACCATTCTGAAGACTAGGAATCAAAGATCAAGCTACCAGCTGGTTTGGTGAGAGCCTTTTTCCTGGAGTCACCTTCTTGCTGGGTTCTTAGAAGCTCTAGTCTTTCTCTCTCTCTCTTTTTAAAAAGATTTTATTTACTTATTTGACAGAGAGAGAGAATGTACAAACAGGGGGAGCAGCAGGCAGAGGGAGAGGGAGAATTAGGCTCCCCACTGAGTGAGGAGCCTGATGCAGGATTCGATCCCAGGACCCTGGGATTGTGACCTGACACCTAACCCACTGTGCCACCCAGGTGCCCCAGAAGCTCTAGTCTTTTTCTTTCTTATAAGGGCAGTAATTCTTCCTGGGGGCTCCACCTTCTGACCTCATCTAAACCTAATTACCTCTCAACAGCACCACCTCTAAACTCCATCACACTGGAGATGAGGGCTCCAACATGTGAATGTGGGGGTTACAAACAGCCAGTCCATAGCACTCCTCCTTTATTCTGGTCAATGAACACAGTTTGATTCATCTTTATTCCCTTTGTGACCAAATCTAGCCTTTTCAATAAGACCTTAGTCCCCCTATGTATTGTCCACCTGTGGCTCTTCAAGTCACCACACCAGCAACTTAGCAGCTGTTTGGACTCCTGTGATGAATTAATCTAGGTATAATAAAATATGCCTTTTCTTCCTTATTATTTCTCACAGTTCAGTGTAGTCGGGAAAACTCATAAAGCAAATTGTAATTCATTGTAAGCTGGGAACCTGTGTCTGGGAGAAAGATATTAAAAAATTGCACACAATTTCATCCCAATTCCTAAATCCTTCCCTGTGCATTGATTACCATCTCCCTTGTTTCTGGCCCTGAACCTCCCTTTAAGCTTGGTCACAACTTGGCTTCCTTTCCTTAAATCAGTGTATCTTCTCTATTTTATGATGAAAGCTCTTTTCAAAACTGCTGTGAGTGGCCTCCCTGAGCTTCTCTGCCCTCGTGGTTGTACCTCATGTCTTGGAATCCATTCCTCCTTTGGCTTCCTGGTCCTATCATTTCACTTGAGTCCTGTCGGCACATGGATTCATCTCACATGACCACCGTCAGCTCTACTCACACTCATATTCCCTTCCACACTCTCCTCTTGCCAGCCTTCCCACTCCAAGCATACTGGAGATGACTGCTCCCTTTTTAAGTATTTTTGCATGGGCTCAGACCCCAGCTTAGGAGAAAAAACACATTATTTTTTAGCCCAGTGTTAAATGTACAGGATAACTGAGCAGATGGTACATAGAGCTCAATATACCCACCACCCTACCTCCACCATCTCTGCCATTATTACCGTCTTGCATTCCGTCTTGCAAATGTGGTACGTTGGTTACAGCTACTGAACCAATACTGATATATTATCATTAAAGATAGTCCTTAGTTTATGTTAAAGTTCACTCTTGATGCTGGGCATTTCTGCGGGTTTTGACAAATGCAGTACGACATGACCCATCCGTACAGTTCCTTATAGAATAGTTTTACCAAAGTAACAATCCCCTCAGACCATTGCT
The DNA here is from genome assembly GCA_004023965.1 of Spilogale gracilis. Lineage (NCBI taxonomy): Eukaryota > Metazoa > Chordata > Mammalia > Carnivora > Mephitidae > Spilogale > Spilogale gracilis. The sequence continues at coordinate 41,438 of PITA01003643.1, read as the reverse complement.
TTCGGGAGCCCTTTTTTTTATTCTCCATGGCACTTCATCTACACCTGACAATACTCTAGAGTTGAATTATTATTATTATTATTAGTAGTAGTATTAGTATTAGTATTAGTAGTAGTAGTAGTAGTAGTATGTTGGCTGTCTTTCCCTCACCCCAACCCTTTCCCAAGTACAAGCTCCACAAAGGTGCAGACTTTGATCTGTTTTGTTTGTTGTTGCCTTCCCCAGCTCCTAGACTGTTGTCTGCCATATTGCAGCCACTCAGTAGATTATTTGTTGAATTATGAATAAATGAATGAATGGCTGAGTGACTTAATAACCACTTTGAGCTTAATGATTTGTTAAACTGTGTGTCCTCTTTGTTAGCTGTTGAGAGTTTTGTCGCACAAGGTATTAGAATATATTAAGACATTTATGGATTCCTGCCTATCTGAGAATGGTCAGCCAGCTCTGATCAAAGTGGATGGACCCTGCTGTAATTAGTTAATCATACTGATGGGTGTTGACAGCTCTGGGGAGACCTCCAGTGGACTCATGATGGTTGCTCTGAGTCTTACCCTCTAGACTAGTGTTTCTCAACCATTTTTTTCATCGTTGTCCCCTTAAGAAGCTTTATTAGGCACTTTGCCCAAATACCCATCTCTCTTAGGAAATTTTAACACCATAGATGATATTCTATATACTCATTTATGTACTATATGGGCATCTATGCTTTGTACATAAAAAAGGCAAGATGGCTTTTGTCTCTTTGGAATGATGTCACCCTCTTTGTGAATGAATGCTTTCAATAGTCTTACTGATGATCTGGAGGGAAAGACAGGAAAGGCATGCTGACAACACTTAGGGGGTACAACACTGAGAAAGAAGGAAATATAATGGATGGCAGAATCCAGATTCAAAAATATTTAGAACCATTAGATTCTCATGAACAAACTTTCAATATAAACTCCTGCACACAAGTTCAAAAATCCAATTGCATGGACAACCTAGGGGAAACCAGCTTCATGGGTTGCAGTCACCGAATGAGAATTTCTTTTTCTTGGCAAGTGCTGGGTTCACTGTGTTCCCTGCAGTCATGTTGCATTTGGAGAAACCTGTTCTGTTCTGGGAATAGAACTAAAAAAGGATCCTACCAAAGTTGAGTGTGCCCAGAGGAGAGTTCCTGATATCCTGAGCCATTTGGAAACTGTGGCCAATAAGACCCAACTCCCCAGACAGGGAAAGGGAGGCAAAGTGGAGGCAAGATGGCTGTGTTTAAGTGTTTAAGTATTGATGTTTGGAGCAGGAAGTTGGCTTCTTTGGCCTAATTCCATGGTGCATGGGCATGGGCTGAACTGTGTCCCACTCCCACTGCCCACCTCCCCGCAAAGATGTTAAAGTCCCAACCCACACTACCTGTAAATGTGGTCTTTTGGGAATAGGGTCTTTGCAGATGATCAAGTTCAGATGAGGTCATTAGGGTAGACCCCAATCCAATATGACTGGTGTCTATATAAAAAGGGAAATGTGGACACGAAGACAGACAAGCATAGAGGGGAGTTGCTGTGAAGATGTAGTGGAGAGGGCAGCCATCTGCAAGTGATGCCTGAGGCCCCCAGAAGCCAGGAGAGAGGCATGGGACAGATTCTCCTTCATAGCCCTTGCAAGGAACCAACCCTGCCAACACCTTGATCTTGGACTTCCAGCCTCCAGAGCTGTGAGACAGGACATTTCTGACGCTTAAACCCCTGGTCTGTGGTACTTTATTATAGCAGCCTTTGGAAACTAATGCAGGGTCCAAGTCAGGTGCAAGGGTAGGAATTTTATGGAATCACCTTTTAGTTTAAACAAGGCTGGAAGTGAGAGGGAAATTCACCTAGCTAGCAGTTAGCTCAAGTATGCTCACTGAGGGTTCCAGAAACAGGTGTTATTGGCATGTCCATTTCACTCACCGGGACAGGAAGGCTCAAAGACGGAAAGCCATTGGCTCAGATGTGAATGTCGGAGCCAGGCTTCAGATTAATATATTGGTTCTTTTTCAAAGCCCACATCCTTTCTGTGAAGCCCGGCTGAGTCTGGAAGGCAGGGGAACAAAGGGCACCATGCTGTTGAGCTGGGGCTGATCAGGCCACTGTTGGTGACCTCTGCTCAAGGTGCAGTGAGGAGGATGGCAGGTGCATCCTGAGCCGGAAGGAGAGACTATCGTGTGTCCCAAGTGCTATTTTCTCTTTGAGTTCTCCCAGCGGCGCTTGAAGATGGATAGCAGTTTCCCATTTCACAAATGAGAAAATTGAGATGCAGAGGATTTACAGAATTGACCCAAAGTTACCACCAGTGAATGAATGGAGAAATGGGGCTGTGGCCTGTCCGAATGCAAAGTCCTGCCTTCTCCCTCTGCCTCCGGGCTGCTGCCACCCCCTGCTCTGTCTGACTAGCCCTAGGCACTCTGTCCTATGATGGAGAATAAATAAGTCCCTGCCCAGAGGAATGTTTGCTCAGCTTTCTCAATCAGGCCAGCCAAGTTCCTGAGGCTCAAATATCTGGCTACTTTGTGTGTTCGGCTTACTCCCAGCAGAGTGACCGTGCCAGTAGCTTTGCTAAATGCCCAGACTGCAGAGCTCAGTAGTTAAGGCTGTGGCTTTGGACCCAGGCTGCCTGGACTTGAGGCCTCATTCTGCCTCTCACAAGCTCTGTGTGCCCTTGGGCAAAATGTTTGACCTCTCTGTGCTCGGTGTCCCCCCCTGCAAATCGCGTCCTACACTGAAGGCACCCATCCCGTAGAGCTCTTGTATGGCTGAGCCACTTTCTCAGACATAAAGCTCTTAGCAGTAGCATCTGGCACGTGCCGAGCTCTCAGCACTGCTGTTATTATTTTTCTTTGGGTAGTGCCTCACATGCCTCCGTTGGCTCTGGGTTTGAGCTCGTTCACGAGTCTGCATTTCCCACAGTAACAATAAAGCAGACAAGTTGGAGGCAGGAAAAAAAAATGCAAAAAAATCTTATTAGAAAGGAAGGACACTTTAAAAGTCAGAACCCACATAAAATGAAATAGCTCTTGTTTATTTTTTCCCCATGGAGTGTTTTGTCTTGGGTTTTTAAGAGGCACCTACGATAATTTGCTGTTCCAATTGGTGGTAAATCCTTAAAGGGCTATTATCTTCTGTCAGCTGGTTTCCAGAGGCACAGAAGGAAAACATCCCCCACGATGACAGGACCCTTTGTGCCTTTTATTTGTGTTGTCTCTTTGGTTCGGTTGTGGGCAGGTCTAAGCAAGTAGGCAATATTTAATTTGATATAAGGAAGAGCCTCATCCCTTTGCAGGGGAGGGGGGGATTACTCCAGATGGTCTCAGCAGAAGGAAGAGTGACCACAGAATGTTTTTTTGAAGTCTCAGGAAAGAGCTCATGTAATTCTGAAGCTCACTCTGGCTGTCAGGTTCTTGCTCATTTCTGATTAGCCTGGAGTCACCAAGGATGCGCTATGGACTTTGAGTCTTGGTTCTATCAGCTGAAAAAGGGAACACAAGACCTAGTGATTTCATCAATTCAGCTTTCTCCTTGTCTCTGGGTAATTTGGGCAGGCGTGGGGGCAGTGAGGAGTTTGCAGGGAACAAAGTTACCTGGGAAAGGTGACTTTAAGTCACCAACACTTTAGTATGAATCAGTGATTTTATCGTCCTGCTGCCATTGACCTGATGGCACTCTGTCACAGGTGTCTATCTACTCTGTAGCAGGTATCCTGCTAGACCTGCAGAGACAGTGACTCATGTGGTCCAGAAAATGGTGACAAAGCAGAAACTCCCAATGATGAGGCTGTGTCCGAGGGGATAAGGGCAATACTGGAAAGAGGCTAAGGGACCCTGGGAGCAGGTGGGTATCTCTGGCTTCTAGGAAGAAGGGACTCATGGTCTGAGTCTTAATCTATTAATAGGAATTAGCCAGATAAAGAAGGAGAAAGAGAGAGTGGAGCCAGGTAGGAAGCCCATCTTATGTAGAGGATGGGAGATCAAGGACCCTAAAAGTCCCAAATGACCTTCAATTGGGTCTGGGGGCAAATTTCCAGAATTAAAAGCCCGACTGCTCTTTCCAGGGCCTGGGGGAAGTTGAGCGTGAGATAATGAAGGAGGAAAGTTTAGCTTTTTTTTTTCCCCCTGGTGAGCCTATCACACCAAAACAAATAGTGTTTGTGTGTGTATATATAATTACAGGTATGTAACTAACCTCTCCCATATGCTTTAAGAACCTCATGAAACTCCCCAGCTTTCCTAGGATCCCTTAGGACCAATTGGTGAGCTGGTCAAGGTCTTAAGTGGGTACACAGGCGTTTGGAGCACCAAAGCCTCCCTTTGTGCCCGGTCACTGATTTATTTTGGTTCTCTCAGGAGGAGAGAGACAGATGGAAATGGGGAAGAGGAGAAACAGGATCTGAAAAGAGGGAAGGTTGCATGAGGGTTTGGAGAAAAGCTAAGGAGAGGGGCATTTCCCCTCACCCTGCGCTCAGCTCCAGAAGTTGGACCCACGCAATCCTTCCTATAGCCACCCAGCAGAGCCCCACCACCACCAGCAGCCCAAGACAGACTCTGGTTGGCTTCCCAGATTTTTCTAGACCCATCTGCATACCTCTCGCCCCCAGCACCTTTTGCATCTGGAGCTAGAAATCACTCTTCCATGGCAAGATCCAGAAACTGAAAAGCCAGTCAGGCCCAGTGCTGGCCCCAAATAGACATTCAGTAAATATCATTTCTGAGAAAGCAAGGACTCCATAGTTCATAATGTACCTCCCACTTCTGCCCAACTACGGCTCCGTGAGTCTCCCAGCTTCATTCAGACATGAGTGGATCTCATTGTGCACAGGTCAGATTACAAATTTATTTGTGTGTGAGGAGAGTTGCATGCCCAGACAGGGAGGGGTCAGGATAATTGATTTCCAGAGACAACAGCTATACACCAGGATCTTGATGGTTCTCTTGCCAGGGAAGCTGGACTCAACTTGTCAAGTTCAATGGTAATACCTTTGAGTTTCCATTTCTCTGGTGGAACAGGTGGCCTTACTGGGCACAGCTAACCAACTTGCACCCCTGACATTGCCAGTCAAGTTACCCTGCTTGGGTCATTTACAGAAGACCATGTTTATTGCTGTTAAATTTAACCTCACATTAGGCAAGGTCCAAAACGCACCGACCACATTGGAAAGGACAGGAAAGTAGGCCGCTGAAGCCAAGTCTTTGGTTCTTCTCCCGTCTCTTTTCATGGGCACAGGCAATGGGGCGTGTAGAAGAGGATGCCAGGCATGCTATTGGAGTGATAACTGCTTAACGACTCAATAGCTTATTTTGATTATTTATTGTCAGAAGGGTGGATTAACAAGCAGAAGAGGCAGGTTCTTTGGGTTGAGATCCCGACTCTGCCATCTCCCAGCTGCATGACCTCCTTGCCTTATCTGAAAAATAAAACAGAAAGTCCTCTCAGGTTTGAGCAGGCTAAGTGAGTTAACCCGGGGGAGGTGCTGAGAACAGTACTCAAAAAACATTAGTCATTGTTCATTATCTGTACCGTGTGAGGACTTGTAGCCAATTATAAAAGTTAACCCAGTGTGGGTCCTGGTCTCTGGAAGTCACAGGAAATAGTTCCTGGAGACTTTTTCTCCTTCTTGGGTGGTTCCACAGAGACAGAACTGGAGATATGCCAGGGATGGCCAAACTCCCGCCTTCCTACAGAGGGGACTCCCCTGAAAGGTCACAGCTTTGGAAAAAAAGAATTTATTTCTTAAACTGAGGTATCACTGACTACATAAAGTGCCCACGTATGTTTACACCCATGGAACTATCACTATGATCAAAATGTAGAGGGCCGCCAGCCTCCATAACAATCCTTTGTCCCTACTCCGTTGTGGGAGGCCACCCCTCTGGGGACCATCCTCACTGACTTCTAATAACATGTATTGGTTTTTCCTATGCATGAACTTCATAAAAATGAAATCCTGCCTGTAGCTTGCTGGCAAGTCCTTGACCACGGGCTCTCCAACATAGGTAACAACAGTGAAATAATAATAATAAAGCTGGTTTATTGCTTTTGTTCATTTCCCCGGCATGCACGACCACTAATTTGAACCTAACAAGGGGCAGTCATTGAACACTGAGCTGGAAGGATGCTCAGCCGAACACAGTTACATAGAACTTCCATCACCCAGAGGCAAGTGATGTAAATCGCCTGAGACGCATAGATAACAGTAAGAATGTAGTAAAAGAATTAGTTAGAGAAGAGCTTTGAAAATTTACCACCTTTGTTTTAGATTTAATTTACTCAGCTGTGAGTTAATATCATTTGATTTTTAACAAGGGTTGCACTTCACAATTGGCTTGCAAAATGCCTGAAAATGTAACAGTCAGTTCTCATGCCTCCTACCATGTCGTCCTCTTTTGTGTCTGGCTTCTTCACTCAACATAATGGGTGGCTTTCATCCTTGTCCATCTGGGTGTCAGTCATTGTGTGTGTGTGTGCTGCAGGGGAACACCGCAATTTATTTATTCACTTTCCTGTTGATGGCCATTGGGTTATTTCCTGGGTTGTTTGTTTGTTTTTGTTTTTGTTTTTTTGTTACTAAGTAGTAAGCTGCCGTGATCATTCATGTACAAAGATTTTAGCGGACATATGCTCCCATTTCCCTGGATACGTACCTAGGAATGGATCTGGTCTGTCCTGCAGGTGTTGCCGAATAGTCCTACCATTGGCTGAACCAGTTTACCCTTCCACCCCCAATGCTTGAGAGTTTCCTTGCTCAACTTCCTTGCCAATGCTTGGTACTGTCAGGCTTCAAAACTTTAGCCACTCTAGGGGTATCTGGGTGGCTCAGTCAGTTAAGTGTCTTCCTTTGGTTCAGGTCATGATCCCAAGGTCCTGCTCAGCGGGGAGTCTGCTTCTCCTTCTACCCCTCCCCCCCAGCTCATGCTCGTCATCTCTCAAGTAAATAAATCAATCTCTAAAAAATAACAAACTTTAGCGACTCTTGTAGATGTGTACGGATTACCTCATAATGATTTTAATTTGTATTTCCCTGACAAATAATAACATTGTGTTGTTAGTGGGTTTTGCCTTTTGTTTTCCCCTCCAGCGGGATCACCACCAATAGGACTGGTGATCCTATTCAGCTTTGCCAGTGGCACTGTCTATTCTAGAATTTTTGAGTGAGCACCGGGTACTTGTTCACACCCTGACTGTCCCCAAAGGGGATATTTTGACCAGAGTGACAGATCCTTTAGGCCAAACCAGGTGGCTCTTGAAGCTTCATGAAGCTCCTCCGGGGGTGCCTTTCAGATGCCCCCCTGGAAGGCATTTGGGATTCAGAACCAGAAGCCCCGAAGTTCAGGTTCTAGTCTGCCCTCTTACAGCCACAGGACCTTGGAAGGTTGTATAACCTCCAAATCCTCAATTTGCTCATGAGTTAAATTGGAGAAGCTCTACTGAGGAACTTCAAAGAGGCATAGAGAAAAACACTGTAAAACAGTGAAGGGATGTCAGTTCAATGTCAGCTCCATGGGGGTCAGTCAACAGGACGGATGCATTGTTCTCCTCAGAGACGCAGGAGCAGTCCTCAAGGCTGCCTCGAGGAATCAGCACACGCTGGGAGGCGCTTAGCTGGGTGTGCAATGAGCCCGTAGACCCTCGTTCGAAACCCTAACTGTGGAAAATACCGAGGCAGGAAGCAAACTGACTTTAGTGGTAGTGCCTGGAGACCTCGGCCTCTAGTCAAGTCCATTCAAGGGACAGGCAATAAGGCACAATGTCCTATAGTGGGAGAACCAGGACCCAAGGAGTCAGGGTGTCCACAGAGAACGGGAGCAGAGGGTGATATGAGGTTTCTGGACACACTTGGCCCCAAGGAAAGGTGAGCTCCTGTCGGCTGACTTTGGCAAGTGCTCAATGCCAGTGGAAAGTTTCACGTATTCTGGTTCTAAAAATCATAAATCCTAAGTGAAGGAAATGTGGGAAATGCAAGAAAGTATTAAAAAAGAAAAACTATTGTCTCTAATTTCAACCCTTCATGTCGATTATCGTTACTATTTTATGTGTACATACCCTTTTCATTTAGCATTATGATATGCTATCTCTAACTCCTGAATGTCATGTTCTTGGTAGTTGCATTGCATTCCATTCTGTGGATATATAAAAAAATCATATAGCCATTTGTGGATATACAAAAATTTAACCACCAACAGTATTCTCTATCTGCTCTCTACTTGATATTTGCTGGATACTGTAAGATTTACCAATTTTGCACAGCTTATTATCCTATAGAAAGAAGGTTCCAGAACTTATCCTAGTTCTTCCTTTATGAGCATTAACTATCCCACCCTGAACATGACTGCTGGCCCAACAATTGCTCATGAACAAAGAAGTGATGCTTGAAACAGAGAAGAAAAACAAAAGTCCCAAAGTGGGGGCTTCTACATCTCTAAAATACATAATAATATTCACTCATTATTCCTTTCTCATTCATTGGATTATTTCCCCAGACCTTCATCATTCCATATTTTTTTGGAGCTAGACATATCTCCATTCTTGACTCAGCCCTGCCTCTTCTCACCTGAGAGGCCTTATGCCAGTGACCTGTGTTCTCTTGGTTTCTTTTCTCCCATCTACAACATGGGTTGCAATGCCTCTCAAGGTTGTTATGAGGATTACCAGTAGAGTACACAAGGTACCTTTTCCTACCTGCCCCATGAGTTGCCTCTCTATTGGTCGAGCTCTATGGCAAGTTCTGAGGAATCGTGCACCCAGAGGTCTATAAAGTCAGTTTTGCTGAAGAGTGGGAGACACAGGTAATGAGTCTGGTGGAAAGCGGGGTTGCTCAAAGCTAGCGGTCTTCATTCCTTCTGATGGCCTTATGCATCTCTTGCAGATCGTTTGTCTAGTGGAGTTCAAAAGGCCATGCAAATACTTCTGACCCCTCACCATGCACTTGGATGGAGAGGTCAGACAGAATTTGAATTTCAGCGCTGCACTTGGCAAATATAGGCTTAGGTTTCTTAATTTTTTCCCCTTGGAAATTTCCCAGTGTTATTTGAGATTTCATTTTGTCTGCGTCTTTCTGATTCTTTCCAGTAGTTTTCTGGAAGAATGAAGGAAGAAGCTCTTTTGAAGTCTCCAGCACTAATGATGTCACCTAAGTGACTTCTATGGGCCATTAGGCTGTCAGCCAGCCGCGTTTATGTCCTTGCTACCAGCAGGATATGGAAGCTAGGGGAAGGAGGAGCCATGCTCTCCTGCTGGTCCGAAATTCATTAATGCATTGTTAACTGCAGCTCCCATCTGAGGCACAGACTTCTTTGAACGATTAATGTTCTTTTTAATATGGGAGGGAAAAAAAGGACAGAAAACAAACCACCTAGCCCTTCTAAGAAAGAAGCCGAGGGAGGATGTGCTTTGTGCTCTTCCTGGCTCCCTGCTCCTTCTAGTTACGCTACTCTCTTTGGAAAAGGATTTTTCCATTTCTACCGCAAATTATTCTCCACTGTCCAACACAGGGCAGGGATGGCATTTCCTTCGTGCATGGATCCGTTCGACAACCAGAGGCACCGGGGAAACTGATACCATGTGATCTCTGTCATCTTTCGCATGATGAGGTCCAGACTGTCTCAACTTCCTCACCTCTTTTTTTTTTTTAAGGTTTTATTTATTTATTTGACAGAGAGAAACACAGCTAGAGAAGGAACACAGAGGGAGTGAGAGAGGGAGAAGCAGGCTTCCCTGCCAAGCAGGGAGCCCAATGTGGGGCTTGATCCCGGGACTCCAGGATCATGATCTGAGCAGAAGGCAGACACTTAATGACTGAGCCACTCAGGCGCCCCTCAACTTCTTCACCTCTTTTATTGTCCTTGGCCCTTGGTCCTCCACTGAGCCTTTTTCTGCCAAGATCATAGTGCCAGGAGACCCTCTGATCAGGGTTTCTATCCTCATCCTAGCTGCTGCTCCCCCTAGCCCTTGGTGCCTTTGACCCTTCCCTCCTTCCTGAAATGGCTTGGTCCTCAGGCTTCCCGGTCAGTGAATATACCTCCCTTCTCTTGCAAGTTTGGCTCATCCTCTCATGCTCTTTTGTAAGTTGCTCTTTTCTCTGCCCATTGTTTAAATCGGTGGTTTCCAAACATTTTTTTTTGTAGTGAATTTTTTTAAAATTTATTTTATTTTTTCAGTGTTCCAAGATTCATTGCCCATGCCCCATACCCAGTGCTAATAGACAAAACTTTATGTATACTGAAGCCCACTTAAAAAAAATCTAGAACACCACAGCTGCTGTGTTGGAACACAAGGGCTGGTGGTGCAGGCGTAGAACCTTTCCATCCCCAGCTCCTCTCCTGGAAGCTCGGAGGGCGCCTCTCCAGATCCTGGGGCTCTGAGAAGTACAGTTTGCAAAAACCACGGTCTTGGCTATTGAGATGCTCCAGGGCCTCTGGCTTGGCCCCTTCCTTTCTGCCGTCATAGCTCTACCTGGATGGCAGCAGTTACCCTTCTAGAAGTAACAGTAACTGTCCTCCGAATGTGGTGGTGGTGGGGGGCAGTAAGCCACACCCTATTCTTCCCTCCTATTCTTTTCTCCCGGCTTCTTTGAGTGACTGAGAAATGAAACACAGGAAGTAGAGAGTAAAAAGCTTTATTGCTGACCAAGCTGATGAGAGAACATGGTTTTAATCTGTAGCCAGACAGGCTTGCTGTCCTTTCCAGAGTTGGTCGCCCACCCGCCCAATGCTGCACTAGACTTCGTAAGAATTTCTGTCTGGCTGGAGAGCAGTGGGGGAGGAACGTATCCTCCTCCAGTAGGCTTCCCCCACCAGAGAAGCTGGATGGCTGATGTCCTCCCCAAAGCACCAATCAAAAAGTAACTCCTCCTCCCTCCCCGCCCCCGGGAAGAAGCAGGAAGGGATAGGGAGAGAAACGAGGAACACTGCCCTCCACGAACAGGGTGCTTCCATTCCTTGAGGTGCTCTGTAATTGTTGGGGTGCTGAGGCATTTAGTGGATGGGGCCAGTGTGTTAGGCATCATTCCATGGAGAACAATCCTGAACATCGAAGAACTCTCCCTAGTCCTGCAGGTGTCCCATCAGACATTAATACAGGTGAATGATGGTTCTAATTACCAGCGTCTAGAACATAGCTCTGTTGTTAAGTAATGAGAGCACGTTTTGCAGTTCATATTTCTTTTTTAATTGAAGGTGGCATAGTTTTGATAAACGTTTTCCACTGAATCTTCTAGAGAAGCACATATCATGAGAATTGAGTGCGGATTACAATTTGGCGGATTGAGGATTTATCTGAGGATTGCTACTATTACAGAAAATGAAGTCACTGCTGATAGTGCCTGCTGTAGTATTTTCATGGTGGAACAATCCAACTTTGTCGTTGTCTTTTTCGCTACCATATTGCCAGTCTCCATCGCTGTTGTCCTCACTGGGTTTCCACATGTGGGTGCTGACATCTGCTGCTTTCTTTCTGCTTCTAGTAAACTTGTGCCACAATATCTATACACTGAAAGGCATTTTATTCAAAATTAACCTCTTTTTCTCTCTTACATTACAGTGAGGGTAATATCACCATTTTTAAATATATATATATTTTTTCCTGGGGTGCCTGCCTGGCTCAGTCGGTAGAGCATGGGACTCTTGATCTCGGGGTTGTGAGTTCAAGCCCCACATTGGGTGTAGAGATCACTTAAAAGTAAAATCTTAAAATATATATATATACACATATAACATATGTATATATATTCCTGCTTAGGCAGGTTATAGTACCTGTGCATTCCATTTCATGATAGCAAAGGTGGTACCATAAAATATTCCTTCTAAAAATGAGGCATGAGTCTGATTCTGTCCTAGTGGAGGATGCTCATGGAAACATGAGGTCAAAAAATGGAATCTGCACCCATGGGGTGATTTTTTTAAAACTCATATTTCTGGGCCCCTTCCTAGGCCTGCTAAATCGAAGTCCTCAGGGGAAAGACCAAGTTTCTTCCAAGGCTTAGCGGTCTCTCTCTTAAGGTGGCTGCTACCTACTTCTTCACCAGGCTGTGTTCAGGCTGCCTCAGATGCAAGCAATTCCCAGAAGTTACCATGCTGTGTCCTTTCCCCAAGACTCTGTCCTCCCTAGGCCTCCCCTACTTCTCTAGAAACTTCCCTGACACCCCTCTGTGCTCCCAGGGCATTGCTCATCCTGAACTGGATTTTATGTTTGTTTGTAGCCTCTGCCCCCAGACCTTAAGATCTGCCGGGGGGAAGACCATATACTCTTGACCTTCTTAGTCCTCCTGCCCGGCCCAGGTGTGAGCATACGGGAAGCATCTCCCCCCCGATGTCCTGGACGGAGATTTGGAGACACATCTTCACACCAAAATAAACTATTTGAAAAGCTATAAATCTCCATCCATCAGGAATTAATAAGGGACAAATAGTGGGATCACCCATCAAACCTCAGGTGAAACAAAGATCTCAGGGAGAAGGAGATCTTTCCTCCTGAGATTATTTTGGGTGACAGTGTCTTTTATTCTTCAGCGTCTCTGCCAGAAAATCAATCGTTAAATTATTCATTGAGTCAAATTGGGTCCTTTTGAAAGCGATCTTCATGGCATGTCAAGCTTGATCAAAGTTGACATTATTTCTGATATCGGAGCAGATTACTTCTTGTAATTTAATACTTAGTGTGTCCACAAAATACAGTGATAAAAAAGATATCACTGCTTTCTAGATACCAAGGTGAACAAAGGCCTTGATGGGTTTTATTCTCTTATTACCTTATCAACTGAATGAAACTTGAAAGCCATAAAAAGGGACTCATGAAACAGTGTTCCTTTGGGTTTCCATTTCCAGTCCCTTAATTACCAGCAGCTCAACTGCCTCTCCTAACTTCCTGCTGCAGGGTAGGGAAGGAGCTGGGAGGACACTGGAGGTGACCTGAGAGGTTACCCCCTACCAGAAAGTCAGAGCAGGTGGGCTAAAGGTGGTGCACCTGACCTGCGACCTTAAGTCATTGAGGGGCCTCTTCAAGGCACTTCCCTGCCCTTGTTTCTTCGCGGTATGCTAGGAAGGGAATGACCACTTAGCCGAGTTGTTGCAAGGACTGAATGAGTGATGAGTCAATGAGCCCTGGAAACAAGGTTGATGTGCAATAAAGGTCAGCCCCCCCCGGGGGGGGACAGAGGCCACCATGAGTTCTTCTGCCCTACTCTGCAAGCATTATCATCTTTAGCCGGAGACCCCAGAGCATCTAATTTCTCCGTCGAATTAGATGTCTTGGTTAGAATTTGAGTTTTCCATGGAAAGTCTCTAGGTAGTAACCCCATATTATCCTGGTGGCGTTGCAGAGATGGCCCTTATGGATCAAAGGGTGGCAGGGACAGGGTGAGATTTTCCTCACCAAGACTTGCAATTTGCGAAGAAATTCAGCCTCATCTCTTACGAAGATTCCAATTCTCTTTATGGAGAGAACCTGACTCCACACTTGGCCAAACCTCAAAGCACTCTATTAGTTTTTTGATTGGTAAGGATTAACCCATGGGTTACCCAGTATCACAGACCAGGACAAAGCTCTTCCCGGGGGATTATCAGCAACCTGAGGACAGGGACGACATCTGTCTCAACACTTCAGTATCCCCTAAAACAGTGCCTGGTGCCTTGTAGGTGTTCACAATACAATTGTCGAATGAGCGAGTAAGCGTATCTCACCCATTCATGAAATGATCATATTGAAATGGCCTTGCTCCTTGGACCACATCATCACCGGTTTTATATCCCCTGAGGCCTTCTGTAGCCTAAAGAGTTGTTCATGTGTTGGTCTGATGATGGTTGGTGAAACTAGTGTATTTTGCTGGCCATGCACACACAGAACCCAGTTCGTTTTTCCTCGGTGTATCTTCCAGGTCACCCTTGATGAGACAGCTAGAGGAGATGTGGGAAAATTTGTGCCAGTGAGAAAGTCAATTAGAGCTCTGGTGAAAAGAATTTAATGACCTGCAATCATTCTGAGATCGGAGGGCAAAGTCTCAAGTCTCTTCCCACCTGAAGCCAGAGCTTGCTTTTCCAACCTTCTCGATGTTTTGTAATGAGTTCCTGTTGTTGTTCTTCGTGTTGAGATTCCTAGTAAAATATGGACCGTTCAGATAACTGTTTAAAGCACTTACTTTAGTAAATGAGAAAATCTGAGAAATGTCTCTCTCTGTGTTAATTTCACCAGATTTATACCTTGGGAAGACACTGGATGCAATTGGAATAGTTAGGGAACCAAATATATAGTGGTTGGAACAACCTTATCATTATTACTGGCTCTAAATTACTCTGGCTATTTTCAGTTGAAATAGTGTAGGAAAATCTTAATTAGCTGGGCACCAGCCTTCTGGGAACTTTAAGTTGTTGGGTAAAACACGACACAACACAATAACAAAATGTAACCCAGTTCCCGTAGGGGTGGGTAGGTGTGTTGTGTGGCTGGTGCACGTTTGGTCTACATTTTGCATATTACTGTCCTTAACACTACTTACAGCATTAAATAATGAGATGGGAGATGAACCAGGGTGGTCTTGAGGCTCTGCAGCTTCTGCGAGCATGGAAATGTTCTAAAGCTGCCATTCCCAGTACGTTAGGCACCAGTATCTACGGAGCACTTGAGATATGGCTGGTGTGACCAAAGAAAGGAATTTTTAATTAAATTACAGCAAAATTTTAATGGAGGTATAATTTAATGATTAGAAAGCCCAGTTCTGAAGCCCTGGATGGCAGCATTGGTTAAGTATATGACTCTTGGTTTTGGCTCAGGTTGTGATCTCAGGGTCTTGGATCGAGCCCCTCGTAGGGCTCCATGCCCAGTACGGAGTCTGCTTAACTTTTTCTCTCCCTCTGCTTCTCCTCCACTAAGATAAATAAATAAATAAATCCTAAAAAAAAGGAAAGCCCAATTCTATAATATTTGGTATAAAAATACTTTTTATTATGAATATTTTAAGCATTCAGAAATATACAGAGAGTGTTATGAACCACCAACTACATTAAATTCCTAGTTAACCTTTTGCTATATTTTGCTTCAAATAATTGTAAAGAAATAAGAGATCAAAGAGAAAATTAAGGGTTTCTTTGCATCCTTTCCTGTTCTCCTCTGTCCCTTCCCAGAAGCATGTATATCCTTTCCATCCATATTTTTGTAGTTTCACTAGTTATAAACAATATGCAGCATTGAGTGCTTGAACAAATAAACAAATAGCATTATGCTGTATATATCATTCTTAAACTTGCTTTTTTCACTTTTTGAGGCCCTATCCATATTGGGGCCCTGTCTGCGTCGATACATAAAAATTGATTGTATATATGTCAATTTTATTTTTTCTAAGCTCTTCTAGAGAGTTCCAACTTACACTTCAATGTAGCTAGTCTCCTAAAAATAGTAAATTTGGGTTGTTTCTAACTCTTTTTTTAATAAGCAATAGTGTGATGAACCTCCTGGTATATTTTTTTCCTAGATCTATGTGGGAGGGTTTCTCCACAATCATTTATATTTCTTATGGTTATTGTTATGTGTGACCTTGTTTATACTAGATTATTATTTTTTTCTTTTTTTTTTTTTAAAGATTTTTTATTATTTATTTGACAGAGAGAAACACAGCCAGAGAGGGAACACAAGCAAGGGGAGTGAGAGAGGGAGAAGCAGGCCTCCCGCCGAACAGGGAGCCCGATGTGGGACTCGATCCCGGGTCTCCGGGATCATGACCTGAGCTGAAGGCAGTCGCTTAACCAACTGAGCCACCCAGGCGTCCCTAGATTATTATTTTTTTCTATTCACCATGATTTTTCTTTGCTTCTCCACCCACCTGTTTCCTCATCACTTGTTTGGAAGTTATACAATTCAATTTCTATT
The DNA here is from genome assembly GCA_004023965.1 of Spilogale gracilis. Lineage (NCBI taxonomy): Eukaryota > Metazoa > Chordata > Mammalia > Carnivora > Mephitidae > Spilogale > Spilogale gracilis. Next base: position 25,575 of record PITA01003643.1, on the reverse strand, counting down.
CATTTCATGGTTAATTGTTAGCATGCATGGTTGAAAGTTTAGATATAATCAGTAGCCCTATCATTTCTCAAACAATGCAAGGAACCAGGAATACTTTAACTCCTAAATCCCTCTCCCATCTTCTGTATTATTGTTGGGTAATATTTTGGCTCTCCTTTTTTTTTTTCAAACTCCCAGTTGGTCATCATCACTGGTGCTGTGATTTTACATTTGGCATTATTTAGATTTATCAACTTTTTCATCAATTTCTTGGCTTACCATTGCTTTTTGAATTCTATCCCTTCCTTCTGGGTTGAGCTTCTTTCTTGCTGAGATATCACTATTGGTATTACTTTTAGTAAGGGAATGTTATAGTAAATTATCTTAGACTTTTATGTCCAAAAAATCTTTACCTATTCACTCCTGCAAGCTGACTAGGTCTGGACCTCCAATAATATCTCCTGGGGTCTCTCTCCCTTCTCTGGGACTCTTATTAAATGTACGCTGAATCTTTTCATTCTATATTATGCATCTCTTAATTGCTTTCATATTTCCCGCCACCCAGGTGTGAGCTGCATTCTGGATGATTTTCTCAAATCTACCATTCAGTTCATTCAACTCAGTGGGTCCACTGAGTTTTTAATTTTAATGACCCTATTTTTTTTTCTAGAAGTTCAGTGGAATTCTTTTTAAAAATTTTACAGCCCTGCCCTTAGTGTTGTGTTCTTTCATTTTATTTTCTTTCTTACTTTAATACATTTTATTCCTTTACATTATTGCATGTTCAAATTACATGATTTTAAAGTATCTGTAGTTCTTGGTTCTGAATTTTGTTGCATTTGTCAGTTTGCTGATTTTCTCTCACAGTGATTATTTACTTCATGAGATTAGTAATTTTTTTATTGTGAGCTTGTCTTTAGTGGGAATGGTTTTCAATGGAATACATACACTTGGTCAGGACCCTGTAGATTCCAGGCCAGTTTTATGTAAGTTTCTCAGAATAGGTTCTTGTGCTTCGTTGATGGTGTGGATTCTGGCATCAGAATGCCTGTGCATGAGGCAGTTGAAGTTCTGCTTTCTTTGGAGTGTTTTTTGTTTTATAGTTTTGGGGGGTTTTTGTTTTTGTTTTTTTGTTTGTTTGTTTGTTTACCTTCCCTGGACCTGAAAGATGTTTGACCTCCTTTCTGCATCACTGCCGATGAACAGACTTCTGCTGCCTGTTTCAGAGACAGAGAGCTTTTGGGACTCCCAACTCAAGGCAGGAGAGGGCTCAGTTCTAGCTTCTACCTCTCACGGGCTGAGGTCCTAGTTAGTTGTTTCCACACCAGTCTGTGCCACCTCTTTCCAGTCCTCATGTGGATTCTTTCATTTTAGCTCCTGCTCCCTGCTCCAGACCCTGGGGAGATTCTTTTATAGTTTTCAAGCTTGGTCAAGTATTTAAACATTGGTGAAAGGGTTTACATTGTGTCTAGCATTTGTATGTGATGGGAGTAGAAGGGCCTGCCAGCCTGCAAAATAAATTAGAAATATAGTAATCAATGATTCCAATATTGTTCACAAGATATTACATGTCCTTTCTGAGCCTTGAGGTCTTATAATTGTGCATGAGAACAATATTAGTACCTACTAAGAGGTTAGTTGTCAAGACCAAGGGGAGGAGATAATGGAAGTGTTACTTAGATGTCAGCTCCTGCCCTCTTAATTTTTTTTAAATTTAAAGTCAATTAATTAACAGACAGTGTATTATTAGTTTCAGACATAGAATTTACTGTGTCCTCTTAAGTTTAGATAGATTGTCCTCGACCCCTCTTCCACATGAGATAAATGGGGAAGAGGAAGCACTTTACATTCTTCCACTCACCTCTGTTTCTAGATTTTAGCATCTGATGAATTTTCTCTGTTTAGGAGTTGCTTCTATATCCTGAACATGTTAATCCTCTCCAACACGGTGTCATCTCATATGAGAAAATTTTCCAAATAACAAATAAAATTCACAAGGCACTCATAAGGCACTGTGTGCTCTCTACCAGACACAGGGAAGGACATTATTAAACTGGAGACTGAGGAATCCCTTGGTCATTTCACCATCTTGAGATCCATCCCCTGACCCTGTGGGCAGACCTTCTTCTCTCCTCTGCCCGCTCCCACCTCTCTTCCCTGTCCCTCATCTCCAAGATTACTTCAGAAATCCACATTCTTCTCAGTTCCTGAAGCAGAGCAGTTCGGTTCTCTCTAGTTTTGAGCACCACATTTGCTTCCACGCTCATTTTGTATAATTGAACTAAGGTGCTCTGCAGAATAGGGCTCTCCAGATACAAGACTCCCTCTCGTTGGAAGGAAGTTGTTATTTTAAGTAGCAAGTTTTTCATTCCTTTGTATCTGTAAAGCCCATAGCACAGTGACGACCACATAATGAATTGCTCACCAAATGTTAGCGATCACGATTTCCACTTCTCAAGACTGTGATTCTAAATTAGATTTAATGACCAACCAAGCAGAATTGACTTAACAGGGGAAGAGTGGAGGCCAAACACTGGCAGTTCCAGAGTTCAGTTAAAATTACTGGTGAACCACTTGCCTGTCTGCTTCATGGCTGGTGCATATGAACGAAGAAATCTGAGATGGCTGGGCACAAGTCAGACATGATAGTTTGGAACAGAGAAAGAAGGAAGGAAAAACCAAAAATGCGTCCTACAAAGGGGCTCGTAACTTCATTCATAAACAGGGAAATGCAGAGTAAAACCAGAGGGGGCTATCATTTTACTATCACTAGAATGCGAACATTCTGGTGAGAGTCAAAGAATACCAAGTACCGGCAAGGATGTAGAGTCATGGTGATCCCCCTGCTTTGCTGGGGGGAGTCACCTTGGGTGGCAGTTTGGGATCTGACGAAACTGAAGCACCTGCCCTTCTGGAGAAATTCACACACACGTATACCTGAAATCTTGTTAAGAACGGTCATGTCATGACGGGTCAAAACAGCCTCAAATTGGAATCCACCCAAATGTCTCTAACAGTGGGGTACATTTTAGATTATCCTTGCTGTGACATGCCATACAGTGGTAGAAATGAACATAATTTAGGTGCACATGGATAAACCCTGCAGTCAGAATCTGAATGATGGAAGCAAGTCCCAAAGGACATGTAAAGGACGAATCTTTTATATATAGTGCAAAGTACATAGAACTCAACTATATTCACAGCCAGTTCTTTGGTGCTCCTCTCTCCCCTGCTCCCTCTCTCTTGCCCTGGGAGCAAGGTCTTAATTTGCTAGCACAGGCCCTGCTCTGAGCGGCGCTTACACCACATGCTTCTTGATTCCATTTGTTCATACATTCACTCAACAAGTACCAAATGTCAATTCCATGCATGGCACTGTTTTTCGTGCTGGTCAGCAAAACAGACAAAAATCCTGCCCATCCTGGAGCTAACTATTGTTTTGGCAGGGGGTTGGATGATAAGTAAAATGAACAGGTAACTGTTATAGTATAGTACCGGCTGATGAATACGATGGATAGAAATAAAGCCAGAAGAGGTTATGTTAGATAGGGTGGTCAGGGAAGACTTCTGCAAAGTATAATATTTAAGCAAAGACTTGAAGAACTAAAGAAACTAGCTGTGTCGGTATCTAGAGGAAAAGCTTTTCAGGTGGAGGGAACAAGTACAAAGACACTGAGATATTTCCTTATCAATCATCATTTTAGAATCTTATCAATGTCTACTCCAAAAATCTCTAAATTTCCTCTCACTGTTAGATGGTTCTTGCCACAAATAGAAGAGTCACACTGTGTTTTACAACCCTGAAGAGAAACTTCCTGTAATTTGTGAGCCTCAAATTGTGTGCATGAAGGAATAATCGTGGGGTAAAGGAACACTTGAAGTCCTATTTTGTTATTTCATTAACTTCTATCAGCTCTTTTCAGAGAAGTTACCACACAGAGCACAAATGGGAGACTCTGATGGACAGAGGTTTGAATTTTATCTCCGTGACTCCGTGGACTTGAGCAGCTCACTTAATCTTCTTGAAAAGGACAAAATAATACCCATCTCTACGTAGTGTTGTGAGAAGCTGGAGAAAACGGAAGTTGAAGTCTCCGTGGTCCTTCAGTACGACTTACAGTGTTTCTTTACACAGATCTCATACATTTTTTAAGTTGCTAATATCCTAGGTGAGCTGTTTGTTGTTGTTGCTGTTGTTGGAGGGGAAAATTCTAAAAGCTCCAGTGAGAAAAAGCAAGTGACTTAATGAGAAGTCTGGAGTTCAAGTCCATGGCTGGTGGAGGGCTCCACAATGTTATCTGTGTTTCCCGTCTTCCATCTTTCCTCCATACCATCCTTACCATGTGACTTCTGTCCTCATGCTTATGGCCTCACTGTTTCACTCCAGTCTCAGGCCCATGTAAGGAAGAAGGAAGGCTCGTGTGAACACTTTTATACCTTGGACTATGTTTTACAACATCACTGAAAATGACTGCCTTTGAATAGGTGTGCCAAAATTTATTTACCTCTTACCTCATTGGTGTGTGTGTTTATTTTATACATACAGTATATATTAAATGTATATGTGCTTATTCTAATATATTACTATACATAACAGAACATACTAAATATTTATATGACATATTAATATATAATCATATTAAATATAATACTCATAATAAAATATTATTTATATAGTATATTAATTATATGTTATATAATATATTATATATTAAATATTATATGTTTGTATATTATATATTTATATGTCATATATTAAATATATGTTTATATCAACTTTTATTAATATTTCCATATAGTTCTATAATATATAAATTATATTTCTATATTTCTATATATTTATATAGTATATATGTAAATATATACTATATTAACTATGCAGTATATATTATATATAAACAAATATATATTTATATGTGATGTACATATATGTATAATGTATATCTATATATGCATATATTTACTCCCACTAACAACATATAATAATGTCTGATGACATATATTATTATAGTATATACACATTAACAGTGCTGCTGCGGACAGCTTTGCAGTGAAATCTTTGCACCCATCCCAAATTCTTTTCTTAGGACAGATTCCTAGGCAGAGCGTATGCCTATTTTCAAGACTTCTGATGTGTTTTGCCAAATTGCTCTTGGGAAATGTAGAGGTTTCTACTCCTTCCGGAGCCAAATGCGAATAGCCTAGCACCATCTATCCACGTCCATTGTCAACTTTATTCAGTTTCACTTAATTCATGTATTCATTTAATAAATGGAAAGTTGTATTTTATTATTCTACTTTCTTTGGTTATAAGTAGGTCAGTCATCTTTTTACATCTTTTTGTTTAGTATTTTTTAAAGGTTTATAAGATAGCTTAAAGGCTTCCTTTTATCTTTCCAGCTCCAGTAAGTCATATGAGAAAAAGAATTAATACACACTGTGCTGACCTGGCTCCTTAGCGCTGTCCTGTTGGAGTCTTTAAAACCTCGCTTACTGTTTGTTCATGTCTTTGGTTAACACCTGTGTCATTTTAGTGCATGAAGATTAGGTCAATCTCACTGTAAACATAAAATAATAATAGTCTTACCAAAGTCATGTTTTCTGCTTACAGTTTGTTTCTTGGGAGATCAAAGAACTGTGATAATATTATTTTAATGAATCATCTTCGCTACCCCACCTGTTATTCCACCGCATGGTGGTTCATACTTACGTCGCAAAATTTTTCCTTGTGTACCTGAAATTCAAATTGCACTGGGAGTTCTGATTGTTTTGTTTTCTCCAAAGCTGGCATCCCTGTGTGAGAACGTCCGGAGTTTGAGATCCGGGTGGGCAGGTCTGTGGGGGCTGGAAGGGTCTAGAAGCTGCCTCAGGCAGCGGTTGTGAGGCAATCCCCAGGAGATGAGGGTCCCAGACCCTTTTCCTCTCGTACCCACCTGGCTTCCAGTTATGGGTGCAAGCCCTCCCTGTACTGGGGACTCAGGCACGGGCTGTGGAAGAGGTATTGCTGAGCCCCTGAGGATGAGCTGGCGTGTTCCATCCACAGAGAGATTCTATCTGACGTAGCACAAAGAGTCTGGGAGGAAGACCATCTTGACCTCAAATCCCATTCCTTCTTTTAACTGGCTTTGTGATTTGCAGCAAGCTGCTTAAGTTCTTAGAACCTCTGTTTGCAGGGAGGAGGAGGACAAGAAGGGAAGCCAGGCAAGCAGAAATATTGATGACTGGAGGAACCATTGCATCCGGCCTGCAACTCCAGACTCTTGTTGAGTGATTTCCTGTAACAGGACAAAAAAAAAACCCAGACTCAAACAAAGGTCATCATAAGGTTTTCATGAGATGATGCTCAGTGGAGTCTTCTGTAAGCAGCCGTACCTTCCAAGAGCCCGAGTGGCAGGGATTCATGGAGGTGGGCTGGTTACTCTTGGGGTCCAGCTGAGGGCCTCTGGAACGAGTGACAGCAATAAAAAAGTGTGGCGAGACCGCAGGCTCTAGAGCCTTGTAATTCTAGTGCTTGGTGGCACAAGTTTTGGAACCCATCGAAGCGAAGTTATTTCTGCTTTTTCTGTCTGTGTTTTCCTCTGGGAATGAGATAAATTCGGCGAAGGTGACATGGAATGCAGTTAGAAGGCCAGCAGCCTCTGCAGATGCCAGGTGAGGCCCAGATTTGCACAAAGCCAGCCGCCTACCTTGGTTTCCCAGTAACTCGAGTAGAAGCACGAGTTGTCTGGGACATCCACGTGCTTTATTACAGGGGCCAACAAAACCCTTGACCATGGCTGTTATAGATCTACCAGAGCCTCAACAACTTCCTCATGAGTCAAGACCTGAGTGGAAAAGCTAAAGAGTTACCTATTTGTAAATACTTTCAAGGGCAGGTATAGCCGGCCCCGCCAACCCCTTCCCTCTGTCCCCAAGGGTTCCAGCCAACAGCCCAAGGGCCTTCCAAATTCCTCAAGAAGGGACTGGCTACCAATTAAGTGGAGAATAAACTTAAGGGGCCAGAGGAACAATTAGGGCTTCTGGCTGCAGGGAGGTGCTGTCATTAGTGCAAAGGCTGATGTCTCCCCTCTGGGTCCCAACCCCAGCAGTTATCAGGCACCCTGATGGGTGCGGTCCAGGAGGACCTCCCTCCATCTGGCCTCTAGATGAGGGTGTGGGAAACACACCCTTTGCCTTTCCCTTGAGGGAATGGCCTTGACCCAGGAGAGGGTCATGAGCTGGAAAGGATAGGGGCTGGTTTCAGGGAGTGGGATGTGTCTGGGCCAACTTCTTTCTGGACTGCTGAACTGGGTAGAGGTGGGTATTTGCAAAAAAGAGCAGGGAAAACAGGTGCTAGAGACAGGCACCATTTGAGATCTACAGCAGTATTTCCCAAAGTTGGGGCATTTGTGTTCTACTTCAGTGATTTTTGCTAAATCCTTACCATGTCTAACCTATTGTTTACTTAATCTTTCTTAAAATTGACTCCATATTTTTACTTAAATATCACTCCTATTCTCAACTTAGGCAATTATATCAATGCAATTAGTGGCAAAGTGTATGGTTTCTTCCTAATATACATTTATTTTTTTTATAAATGCCCACTATGAACTTTAAAAAGTGTATGTGTGTGACTTCTAAGATCAGCCCATGCAATCAGAGCTAAGATTTACTGACTGTTGTGGGCCAGGAACTGTGCCAGTCCATTCATGGGTTTGAGTTTGTTTCACGGTCATGGCAAAGTAGGGAGGAGGAGAAGGGCACTAATGATTTCTATTGTCGCGTGAGGATTAGCTGGCTGCCACATGCAGAGTGCTTGGAACTGTGTCTGCTGAGAAGGCATGTGTGAGTGTTTGCAAATAGTATTGTCAGTCTTTCCATTTTACAGATGGGCAAGTGAAGGGAGGTGTAGGGATGCTAGCCTCTGCACCAGGACCTGAGCTGCTGGAAGGCTAAGCCAGGACTCAAACCCAGACACTGAGTCTATAGCCCAGCCTCTGATCCACCATGTTGCCCACCTTCCATGTATATGGAAGAACCACCGAGGGACTGGAACCCAACCCACGTTGGATGGGTGCTGGCTGACTATCACCTGGATGCGAAGGGGTGGGACATGGGCCACATTCCTGGCCAGGGAAACAAAGGCGAGGTGTTTGTGGGAGGAGCAGAGGACGGAAGAGCTAGACACTGTTCGGAGATGCAGGGACCATACCTGCGAAGCTGGCCCATAGCTCCGGCCAGAGACAACCAGAGAGGAGGCGTGTAGAGCTGAGAATAAGTCTACCCATTCGGGACACAGCATCTAGAGAACATATTTCCCTGCATTGTTCTGTAATTCAGGACCAACGGCCTGAGCTTTGAGCAAAGGCATGGACAAAGAGTGAGTTACCTCCATATTCCACATGCCTAATCCTGCACGAGGTGGGATGGAAGCCAGCCTGTTACAGAAGTGCACCAGGCCAGACTTTCTGAAGTTTCTGAAGGTTCTCAGTGTTGGTTTTGATCTTTCAGAGAATAATCTGTTTGCCCCCCCCCCCCCCGCAAGAGGTCCTCATTTATATATGAGCATGCTGTTTGGTAAATAACACAGTCCCACCTCTTCTTTATAGCAGACCCTACAGGACTTCAACCTG
>PITA01003643.1:0-16884 GCA_004023965.1 Spilogale gracilis | reverse complement strand
ATTCCCATATAGCACCTAAATAATGCACTTCCTACACAATGTGCATTTTTCAAATATTCAGAAAATGTTTCGGCTATCAGAGACCCTGCTCTCTCTCTTCTGCCTTTCAGAGAAGAGCATTCATTATAAACCTGTGTTTAGAATAGGTTTCTAATGCAGATTTATCCCAACACATCAAACTAGTTTATCATTGATAGGCTCCAGGCACAGGTACGATGTGGATGAAGTTCATCAGAGTCTCTGGCCCTCCTCACCCCACTTCCTTTCAAGAATCTTACTGAAAACTGTTGCCTCGTTGGCCAGTCCCTACTGCCCATGTCTCCCTCAGTGGCTAATAAGAGTAGCCTACTCTACACCATGGGCCTTACACAAACTTCTAGTTCTTACTAGAGACCATACAGTGAGGGGACTGCCAACCCCATTTTACAGATAAGGACCAGCGGCCCACCATCATCTGGCAAATGGAAAGGCTGAGCTCAGTTCTGAATGTGTCTAGCCCAGTGGTTCTGCCTTTCAGAATGAGTCCGCCAAGTGTAATTGGGGCATGTGTGAGGGGTCCACTGAGCCCTGCTCCTACTCACCAGCTAACCTGCCACACAGTCTTGGGTGAGTTTCTCTGCCTTGCTCTGAACCTCAGTGTCTTAGTGTGTTTAGACTCTTATAACAGAATACCATAGACTGGGTGGGTGAACACTGAACATTTCTCACAGTTCTAGAGGCTGGAAGTCTGAGATCAGGGTGTTAGTTTGGTCAAGTCCTTGGTGAAGACCCTCTGGCTGGTTTATAGACATCTGTCTATGATTGCACCCTCCTATTAGAAGAAGCATCATCTCTCTTATGTTTTTCCTTTTTTTTTTTTTTTTTTTTTAGAGAGAGAGAGAGAGAGAGTGCATGCATGTGCTGGGGGAAGGCAGAGGGAGAAGGAGAGAGATCTCAAGATCTCAAGCAGAGTCTATACTTAGCCCTGGGGGTCAATCCTGCAACCCTGGAATCATGAGATCATGGCTTGAGCCAAAACCAAGAGTCAGATGCCTAACAGACTGAACCATTCAGGCACCCCTCTTTTGTCTTTTTGTATAAGGGATTTTAAGACTCATTCATGGGACTGATCCAGTCCATGAGGTTCTACAAGCATGACCCAATCACTTCCCAAAGGCCCCACCTCCTAATACCATCACATTGGGAGTTAGGATCTAGCACATGAATCTGTGGGAGGAACACAAACATTCCATCCAGAACACTCAGTTTCCCTACGTATGAGATGAAGGTTTCAAATGGTGATCCCAAAAGTTCTCTAGATCTAAAATGCCATGCTTCTACTGAATGGGTGGATTCTACTCAATTCCAATGCCAAGTGCACTTCCCGACGCCTCGTAAAGACACGGTAAATGTTTCCTGAACATGTATAAGAAAAAAAGGCAAGATGCCTTCTTCCACTAAAAGCACATACAGTCCCGCTGAAGGTTTCCTGACAAAAGATCCTTGGTTTTGTGTCCAATTCAAACATGTGGGCAATGGTGATGGCAGGGGAGTGGGAGTGGTGGCCGGGGTGGTTGGTGGGACAGAAGTTGGAAGCAAGTGGCACCTGGAAGACAGTCTTTCCATGTCGCTGCCCGGGAAGTGCTGGTCCACCTGCACACAGACACCCAGTACCTCCCAGGAACTGAAGAGCAGGAGATGTTCTCCAGCTCTGGAGAACATTCCTACAGTGGTCTCCCTTCCAAACATTAGCTTTCCCTCTCAGTTTGGTGCTTCTGATCTTCTGTCCTCAATAACTTCTTTTTTGGGGGGGAGGTTCCCCTCTCTGCCTTTCTTTATTATCTCTGTCTCAGCTTTCTTTCCTGCTTGGGGCAAATAGACAAACCTGGGTAGGAAAGACCCCTTCCCAGCCAGCAGGAAGAAACATGGGCATAATGACAAAAAATAGTCTTGTTAATTTTTTTTAAGTCAGGCCTAGTGAAGTGTAGCTTGTATATGGTAATAGGCACATTTTTTTTAGGTGTGTGGTTCAAGGACTTTGACAAATGTAGACAGTTGTGCCCCTACTGATTAAGATACAGAGTATTTTCTTCAGCCCCAAAAGTTCCTTCATGGGAACTTTCTCTTTGTTGTCAGTCTCTGTCCTGGCCCCCAGGTCCTGGCAACCATTGTTTGGGTTTTTGCCTTTAGACCTTTGTCTTCTTTGGGGTAGGTATTTTTATTTTTAAATGACCAGACAGCTGTGGTTTCTGTTTTGTTTTTGTTTTTAATCACACCTTCCAGGAGCTCCACTAGGCACGTCTGGAAAGAAGCTGCTGTTTAAAAATGATTTACACCCCCCACTCTGGATCCAACGTGGAGATGAGGCATTCAGAAAGACCTGAGTGCCCCAGTGGGGAAGAGCACCACAAGGAAAGGTGGAGAGTGGCCTGGTTCTGGGAATCTCAAATAATGCAAGAATAGGACACTGAGCACCCCTATGCCCTTCACCTGGATTTACGACTGTTAATTTTGGGGCGGTATTTGTGCTCTCTCTCTTTCTCTATCTATCCATCCTTATGTGTTTATGTTTGCTTGTTTATTTTTGCTGAACTGGATGAGAGTTACTCGCAGACATCACAACATCAGTGTAGCTGCTTTAGCAAGTATCATAACCATCATGCAACCATTACCCTTAGTGAGTGTAGCGTTGATGAAGGGCTGTTATCAACGTGCAATCCAGGCACAATCTCCCTTCTCCAGTCGTCCCAACGATGTCTTTTATAGCTGTTTCAGTTTGTTTGTTTGTTTGTTTGAATTTTACTTATTTATTTGTTTGTTTATTTATTTATGAGACAGAGAGAGTACATGAGCAGGGGGGAGGGGCAGAGGGAGAGGGAGAGAGAGAATCCCAAGCAGGCTCCACGCCCAGCTCAGTGCAGTCCCTGACTCGGGGCTCGATGCCAAGACTCTGAGATTGTGACCTGAGCCAAAACTGAGAGTCGGATGTTTAACCCACAGAGCCACCCAGGTGCCACAATATAGCTGTTTCAGTTTTCAAACAACATTTTAAATCCAGGATCCAGGGAAAGATCCCATGTTGCGTTTTGTCGATCTATTCTCTTTAGTCTCCCGGATGCTCCCACAGCCCCCAGCCCCGCGGCACCTTCCTCTCCATGTTGCCATGAACCTGAAACCACTCTAAAAAAAAGCAACTCTTAAAGTAAATAAATAAATAGAAGAATGCCCTAGAATTTCACACCCATGAGGATGGCTGCTGTTAGAAAACAAAATAACAAGCATTAGTAAGGATGTGGAAAACTTGGAATCCTTGTGGGCTGCCGGTAGGCATGTAACATGTTATAGCTGTTCTGAGGAATGGTATGGAAGTTCCTCAGAAAATTGAAATCAGAACTACCAGATGATCTGGCAAGTCCATTTCTGGACATGTAGCCAAAGGAAAATGAAAGCAAAGATTCAGAAATATTTGTACACCTACAATTGCAGCATTATTCACCAGAACCAAAAGGTGGAAGGAGCCCCCAGGTCCACTGCCAGATAAATGAACAACAAAAAAATTGGCACTTGGTATGTATTATGAAATATTACTTAACCTTCAAAAGGAAGGAAAGTCTGACATTTGCTACAAGATGGATGAACCTTGGGGACATTACATGACGTGAAATAAGCCAGTCAGGGAAGAACTGTGATCCCACTTATCTGAGGTGCTGAGAGGGGTCAAAGTCATAGAGACATGAAGTAGAGTGGTGGTGGGCAGAGGCAGGAGGGGAGGGGAGAATGAGGGATTGGCATATAACAGGCACTGTGTCATTAGTTTTACAAGATGAAGAGAATGAGAGGGATGGAGGTTGGCACAACATTATGGATGTGTTTAATACCATCGGCTTCTACACTTAAAAATGGTTACAGTGGTAAATTTTTATGTTATGTGTGTTTTACTCCAGTATATTAAATAATGTCTAAGAGGGAGGATTGGGTTTGTCATTTGAGCTTAGCTCATCTGTGAGAAAAGACTATTCCAGAATCTTGAGATTAAATGGCAGTGCCATGTGGTGTGAAGGCATCTCTTGTTCTACCACTTTCTAACCTGTAGCCTTGTTGCATCAAGCTCCGTCAAAGTGGGGTTCGCATCCATTGGGTCAGACTATTTTTTCATTTTCTTCATTTCACAAGATGGCCCCAGGGGATAGAGAGGAGCTTCCTTTGCCTTGTATTCCTTCTCACACCCAGATAGCACGGCCACTGTTGCAAACTTTCAGCCCCAGCACCTCCCTTCTGGTGTCACTCTTTACCCTCTGGGGCAACGACAGAGGAGCCCTTGCCTTCCTCTTAAGACCAGCGTCACTGCCACTACAGCGACAGGGGCTCTGACCTGCTCACTGTTGATCACGGGGCAGAAGTTATGGTGCCATGGGGCTCATCCCATACAATTTTCTCTTATTCCATTCAGATGTCAAGGAGAAGGGTCTCCCTATTCTTTCAAAGAAACAAACGAATCAAGGCATAATGATTTCTATACAAAGAGGAACTCCTCCCGTGGAATGTGCTGGCAGCTCCTGTTCTTTCCCTTTGCTGTATAATGTGGCCGCTCCCTTCCAGAGGCACATCGAGACCTCAACAAATCTTGCCCGAGAACAAAAGACAGCAGTAGTCTTGGGCTGTTCCCCACATGTACTCCCCTGGAGAAAGCAGTGTCACAGTGGGTGCAGGCATGGGAACCCACAGCCAGTAGGAGAGTTTTCTGAGAGCTGCTCATACCTCCTGTGGCCAGTTCCTTAAGCTCTGCAGTTGAGAGAACTGTTTCCATTTATATTTGGGGATGACAATATTTACCTTCATGGCTCTTGCAATGGACGGGAGTAATATAAGTAAAATGTTGCGTTTATAGTAGGTGTTTAATATTAATAATAAAGCTAATAGTAGCATAGCTGCTACCACGGACTAACGGGCTAGTCCATGCCAGGGGCCACAGGCAGCATGCCCCATGCTTGGCTTTATTTAACACAGCAATCCCACTCTAAAAGCACTGTAAAATAGTTCCACTTGACAGGTGTGAACACTGAGTCTTGACCCAGTAGAATGGCCTAAATCTGAAACACTGACAACACCAAGTGCTGACGAGGCTACGGAGCAACAGGAACCCTCACTTGTTACGGGGGATGAGGAATACAAAATGGTGCAGCCTCTTGGGAGGCCATTTCTCATAAAACTAAACATGCTATCACCATTCCATCCAGCAATTGTGATCCTTAGTATTTACTCCAATGAGTTGAAAACTTATGGCCACACAAAAACTTGCATATGGATGTTTATAGCAGCTCTATTCATAATTGCCAAAACTCGAAAGCAACCAAGATGCCCTTCAGCAAGTGAACGGATCAGTAAGCTGTAGTCCATCCAGACCCTGGGATATTATGCAGTGGTAAAAAGAAATGAGCTGTCAAGCCATGGAAAGACATGGAAGAAACTAAACGGTGTAGTACTAAGTGAAAGAAGTCCATCTGAAAAGGCTACATACTGTATTTTTCCAACCATATGACATTCTGGAAAAGGCAAAGCTATGGAAATAGCAAAAAGATCTGTGTTTTCCAGGAATGGTATGGAGGAATAAAGGGGAAGATGAACAGATAAAGCACAGAAAACTATTCTGATGAATACAAGTCATTACCCATTTGTCAAAACCCACGGAACTTACTCACGCCAAAAATGAATCCTAGGGTAAGCCACGGACTTGGGGTAACTATATGATGTGTCAGAGTAGGTTCATCCTTGGTAAAAATGTACCTCTCTGGTGGGTGAGGTTGATAATGGGGAGACTATGAGTGTGTGGATCGGGGAGTGTATGGGAAATCTCCATGTCTTCCTCTCAATTTTGTTGTAAAGCTAAACTGCTCTAAAAAAATTAGTTTTAAAAACAAAAACAAACAAAAAACCCCACCTGAGTCTTAAAAATGTTTCTACTTAAGCCACACAGAGAGAAAGTAGGAGGGTTGCAGGTCAGGGCCAGCTGCCTGACTCTGGAACCAAGTCCCTAGATTCTTAATTACTTGGCTTCATGCCTTTTCGAGGAAGTGAAATACATGCATGTATTCTTTCCCAGGGAAGTTGTACAGAGGAACTGGGCATAAACTAGAGATCTTTGTTCATTCTGGGAACTTGGGGAGGTCACTTTCCTCTTTGGGTCTTAGGCTTTCTCTCTGTAGGATGCCCGGAATACTCCCCACACCCTGCTTAGCCCGGGACAGATTTGGTTTGCTCCTGTCACTTCATCTCTTCTGTTTGGCACCCTTGGTGACTGTCCTAGGAAACAGCTTCAAGTGGCATTTACTGTAGATCCAGAGGCCTCTGGCAGGCTCTGGGCCAGGGGGTAGGAAGAGAATGAGCCCTGGCTTTGAAGAGGGACTAATGCAGGCACAGCTACTAGATTTGAACCTGAAAAATACCTGCATGACCTTGGGCCCACCTCTTACCCTGTCTTCACCTTGTAAAAAGAGCACGGTGCCCACCTTACCAAGTTGTAAGGACCCACAAGATTGTGTCCGTAGCAGCACTTTAAGACTTTAGATTATTGTGAAGCTATAAACTATTCTGAATTACACACATGCTCTTTCTTGTGTGGTGTGGAAACGTCAGCCAGCGCTGCCCTGACACAGTTCGGAGAGCCACATAGGAACTTTCAAGTCCCTTTTGACTCTGACTTGATCTCAGCAGAGTAAGTTGTACTCATGCTGAAGGTTCACAGGGCTCTTTGCTCTTAAGTGAAACAAACCCCAGGGCCTTTGCACAGCTGCTTGAATACTTTCCCCATGAATATCGCTTGCCCTCTCGCTTCATTCAGGTTCTGCTCAAAGCTTCCCTTAGGAAAGAAATCTTCTCTAACTTCTTTAATATATACCCCTCCCCCAACCCATGCCCACCCATCACTTTCACTCTGAATTTGTTTTCCTTCAAAGCAGATAGCTCTACTTAACCTAGTATATGTACCTCATAGCTCTGATCCTCCCCCCTGCAGGGCCTGATGCTTGTCCCTGGTGCCTGGCATGGAGTTATTTCTCAGGAAGTATTCATTGAATGAATTGAAGAGACAAAGAGGCTGATTTAATCCTTCAGAGGCATCAGAGTGGACAGACAGGGCCAGTTTTGGGGATCTGGTGAGGTTGCTTAGAAGCACTTTCCTCCTTGGAATCCCTGTGCCTAGGGCTCTGGAAGGAGAAGGTGGCTGCCTTTGCACAACCACAGCTTCTTCTCGAAGGGTGTTGACTCTGTCTTGGTTCTGAACCACACTAGGGCATCTCTGATCTCTGACCCTAAATCAGGCTGTTCTGTTAACTTCCCACTCAGTCATCAGTCATTTCCTTCTTTCCGTGCCCCTTCCCCTATTTACTAACTAATACAACATTTATTAATTCCCTGCTGGGAACCTAGAATGGTGTTAACCGCTATGGATTATTTAGAGAAATGTAACGTGACTCTTCACCTTTGAGGACATTGGAGGCAGAATGGCCTCATGGTTAAGGCTGGGGGGAGTGTTTGCCAATGATAGAAAGTCTGGGTTTCGACCCTGCATTTACTACTTAGCAGCTGTGAAACTTGCACAAGTCATCTAAACTCCCTATACCTCAGTTTCTTAACCTGAGAACTGGGAAGAGGGGCATCTGGATGGCTCAGTCGGTTAAGCATCTGCCTTCAGCTCCTGTCACGATCCCAGGGTCCTGAGATCAAGTTCTGTATCCGGCTCCTTGCTCAGCAGAGAGCCCGCTTCTCCTTCTGCCTGCCACTCTAAAATCTTTCAAAAAAATTTTTTTTAAAGTGGGAAGAATAATAGTACTTCCTTTCTAGGGTAACATGAGTTTGGGAAGGGTAAGCCAGGCACACGGTTACCACTTGATTAGCTTTAGCTGTTTTGTTAGACTATAGTGTGAAGGTGAAGTAACAATTTGCAGATTGGTGACTCGGCACAGCGTTCATACACTCGCTTCTGTCCCACACGCCTGGGTAGGATGGAAAAAGGATTGCTTCGGGGTCATCCGACCTGGGGAGGAATGCCCGCTTGTCACTGACAAGAGACCTTGAGCAAGCAACCAGACCTCCTGGAACTCTAGGTTCCTCTTTCATAAAACACAGATCCAAATTTTTTCTTAATAGGCGATTTGTGAAGATTTACTGAAACACCGATTCTTTGCCCCATCAGTGCCTATTGCTGTTCAGAGACCCCAATGCGACAGCAAAGCCTGTCCTGATTGAGTGGGAATTGGATATATCTCCCTTGGAGAACCAGGAAGACTCCATGCACGAGAGAGCTGACAATTCTGATGAAAAACAACAACAACAAAACCCCCCAAAACCAAAGAAAATGTGCTCCATAAAAACAGGGAAGAAAGTGGAAGATAATGGTTTATCTAGGGAATGTGTTAACCTCTGTGTTATGAAGATCTTCATCTGATAAGCCAATGCCATGGAATTTCAGAAACCCAGTCACTGTGAGAGTACAGGGGGCTATGTAGCTTATTGCAGAAACCCTTCCGCCATCCCCCAGAAAGTCATCCCCCTATCCTCGAAGATTTCTAGGGTGGCTAATTTACTGTCACATGAGGTTTTGCTTTAGATCAGTTCAGCTCTCAGATTTGCCCCAGACTGTTCCTTCTCAACTTTGACCAGTCCCAGGCAAAGTGCATTTTCTCATTTCTTCTCCCTGCAATTTGGCAGGGATTGAATTTTAACAGTAATCTACTGAGCAGATTATTTTACAATATTTTACAATGTTTCAAATAGGCCAGTATTCAGACAAATCAATACTAGTAAAAGTTCAAATTAAAAAAAATTCACAAAACACCCATTTGCAGTGGTTTAATTGCAGTCGACAAGGCAGGATGGTGGCACCAGGGTCTAACCCTGGCCGTGATAACAGGAAAAAGGCATTTGCCACTTATAGTAGATTTCGTAGTGTTACATCTCATGTCCAGTTCATTTCATCAACATCACTTAACATCTGCCAGGCTATGGGAGGCAGTAAATCCAACATAAGTGGCTTTCTCTTTCTGTTGCTATTATCACTCTTTTGAGCCCCATTCATAAGATGTGAATATAAAATAACGTGATCGATGCTTTTAAGAAAAACTTGCAGATGCGAGGGACAGCCTACACTTGAGCTAGAAAGTCTCAAGGCAGGGCTGGGACTAGGATATGCAGAGGAAAGTACCTGGACACAGACACTGTGGAGGTACTCACTCATGGGACCCAACCTGTCACTGAGTCTCAGCCCAGCCATCCTGCTTCTTTCAGGTCTGGTAGTGTGTGATTCAGTGAATACAAATGAGGTATGTGGTCTTGCAAGTCACCGCCTGGGAAAGCTTCACTTTCAAACAATGCTTCCATTGTTCACAGGTAGGAACGCTTCCTCGAGAACGATCTTCAGAGCCTGCAGTATCTTTTGGATGCCAGTATACCCGTGAACGTGGCAAAGTTTAGTCTTCTGAAAGTGGATTTGATGTTTGGACATAGACACAAACCACTTGGGTCAAATCTGGAGACTGATACAGAGTAGACAAGTCATGGAATGCTATTTGGGGGTCAAAAGTAGATTTTTAGGTGTGTCTTGTAAATTGTCCTTGAAGGCAGTTTTAAATGAAGAGTCGCAGAATGTGATTCAGCTCTTGCAACCTGTTCCAAATTGAAACACATCTCTGAGCATAGCCACTCTGAAGCCAACATTCAATCTCTTAGGAAAGTTTTGGAGTGTTTATCCTAAAAGTCACCCCCATTATGTTCCAGTCAAACTCTGAGTATATTAAGTGATAGTAAATAGAAACTATTTAACTTATCACCGGCCTTTATTCTTAAATGTTGGAAGTCTGAAGAGATTACATAAGAATAATATATTACAAACTGTAGATATATTTGCTTTAAAATTCATGGAGTAGAGCTTTACGAAAAATGGAACGGAACTGAAACATCTTAACTTTAAACTTTCAAACACATCAATTTCTCTTAAGGTTCAATACAATGTCTAGTGTTGGGGAAATACAAAATCAAGAGTCCTCTTGGCAAATCATCTGAGTCAAAGCATTTACCAAAGTATGCAGAAGGGGCTTAGAGATAGAGCAAAGAGGGCCCTTGGAATATTTCTACTGCTGATCTGAAAAATCTTAGTTGGCAGAGAAATGAAGGAGGAACTGGAGAGCTTGCTTTCTAACCAGTGAGACAGTTCCAGGAACTCGGACTCATTGACTTCGATTGTGGTCATGCCCCTTGGGCCAAAGGTAGAAAAACAGAACTCATGAGTTTCATTTCTCAAGACCACCGTGATTTTGCATGGGGCTCTTAATCTCTCCAGATCTCCACTCACCCCCATTTACAAGTCCTTGCCCCAGAGCTCTTACGACTGGTGAGAACTCTGGGAGACTCAGATGTCAATCACTGAAATTCAGTGCCAGCTTTTTCAGGCCTGAATCCCGTGGGCCACTTCCTGGTGACATGGCCTCCAGGTAGAAGTTGCCTCCAGCTGTGTGTCCCTGCCACTTGAGTTTCCAGGAAAACATTTGGTTCAAGTCTTCAGGAGAACTACTAGCTTCTGAAACCTCTGATTAGTCTGTAAATTGGAGCCTTGGACACACATTTATACTTCCTGATAATTAATTATTTGATAGCAGAATATTGCTAATTGTTTTATGGCTTGGCAACTATGTGTGGTACTTTAGAATTGGTTCAAAGCCAAAGTCAAAAAATCATGTGCCGTCCAGATATTTTGAAAAAAGGAATTATGTTTGAGTAGAGGTAGTGATAGAGGGAAAGTCTCTGAAGGTTTCTGCTTGTAGGGGAAAGAGGAAGAGAACAAATATCTTTTGAGCACCTACTGTGAGCTGGGCACTGTCAAGTGATTTTCTACCTTGTTGTTTTTGATCCACTGCTATTAGAAGTTAGGGCTATTACCTCAGCAGAGACTTGGAGAGGTTAATAAATTTTGCAGAAAATTGCAGAGCCAGTGAGTGGCAGAGCCACAGTTTTGGCCCTGAGTCCAGCTGAGTCTGGGGAGTATGGAGAGGTGGGGAGAGGAAGACCCATCAGTGGTGGAGATGGGCAAAAAGGAAAGGAGGAACTTGTGTGGAGGTAAGCACATCTTGGGAGATATGATGCTTTGAGAGAGGAGCCAAAGGGAGAGGTGGAAAATGAAGGGCCAGGAAGGCAGAACGAATTCCCCTACACTCATGATTTTATTCAAGAAATATTTGCAATTTAAGCTGTGCCATCTGCCAAGAGCCTCTGCTGTATAAGGTAAAGAGGTGGCAGGAGCAGAAGTAAAGAGCTGTTTAATGTGTGGGTCAGCATGAAAACCCATGTACCAGGTGTGTGCCTGGGGCTCCCGGTGGTGTTAACATGAGGGCTACACAGAGGAAGTTAAATAGATGAGGTCTTGACCTCTGACCCTTGACCTCTAGTAGCAGATTAACAGAATCCTATCTTAGCCGCCTACCTCCTAGCTGGGTGATGGAGGGTTAGTTACTTCACCTCTCTGGACCTCAGTTTCCTCACCTGTGGATAATAAAAATGGTACCCACCTGGCACATGGGAACACTTACTTTGGGGCCTGAGCTGAATTCTGTGGCTTAGAGCTGAGGGTGGCTATGGGCCATCTTCCCCACCCTGACCTGCACTAGGAGCTTAGGACTTTTAGAATAGAAATTCAACCCACTTCACTCAAAACACCTGGATGGAAGCAGTCCGTGTGCTGCTTCTCTCTCTACAGCAGAGTATCACACACACGCCTGGACACACAAAGTCCAGATCTCGTGTCTCCCCTTTCTGGGATGGCGGGATGGAGGAACCAATCCCCAGACAGAGCCCTAGGAGGCATTCTGTGGTGGAAGGGAGACCCTTCAGAAAATGTGCCATCATCCCTCTTCTGAGTGGCACTCCGTGTCCCTAGCCCCTCAAAGATGCAACCCCCCCCCCCCCGGTGTGTTGTCTCCTGCACCGACTGCATGCCAGAGTTTATGGCCACAGCTTGTGTTCTCTGGCACAGACCAGTTTATTGGGACCCCATTAGTGGGGCTGCCTTGGCGTTTGCTCTGCTTTTCTGATGGAAAGATTCTTTGGTCCCAGGATGGAAATTTAGGTCGGCTCTGAGGTAGACCCAGACTGAATTCCAGTCTTCACAAAGAATCGGGACTCTGTGGGTGAGAAGGAACTAAGGAGTGTGTCTGGTCCCATCTCCCACTGACGCATCCCTGGGAGGGACCCTAGAGTATGTTTTACCTTAATCTGATTGTTCAAGGAACTCTGATTTGGCCTGGCCTTTACAAGTGTGGCTTCCTCTGCCCTGAACACCCTTCTTCCTCCACCTTGAGTACCCCAAGCCTTCCCTCAAGTGTTGGCTTAGATACCACTTTCTTCAGGAAGCCCTCCATGATTGCCTCAAGACAGGAAGTTGCTTCTCCTGATCTGTAGTTCCGTCTACCCATGATTATCCTCTGTTAGGCCACACAACATCATAGTATCCTTGTTTGTTTAATTGTCTGTTTGTCCTTCCAGATTGCATCCCTGGAGGGCAGAGACTGAGTCTGTCTTATTCACTCCTGCAGCCCTAGTGTTTAGAGTAGTGGGCTCATTATAGGTGCTCAGCAAATGTTTGCTGAAACAAATGAGGACCTGGGGCATGTTGATCCTCTGGGACTGAAGCAATAGTGGTAGCCTAGAACAGTGCAGAACTTTGGGGAGAAGACAGACGAAAGGAGAGGGCCCCTGAGCATCCTGCTTCTACCCCCTCTACCTGGTGTTTGTTTTTTAAGCAGACAGAAGTTCAAGAGCAGTAAGCTATTTAAATGGTTTCCTCTTTAGGGTTCCCAGGCCTTGGTCATTGTGGATTGGCCTTATCAGGGTTTGAGTTGAGCACATTTGGCTACAAAGCACAAAGATCCCTTGGAGTCTCCTACTCCTCTTCCAACCACCATCAAAATAAATACATACATACATACATACATAAACAAACAAATAAATAAACAGCTGGTCTGAGATCTATACATGTAGTCACGTTGGAGACAGAATCTCCCGGGAAGTTGAGAACTGGCGCTGCAGTGGAGTCCAGGCTCCCTAAGAATAGATCTGTCAGGCATCTATATCCAAGACGGTGCCGGGGACTTCTCACATCCGGAAATTCATGGCTCTTCGCTTTCGAGTTGCACCGTCAATGTGATGGGGCTCTCCCTGTGTGCCCACTCCTCTCCATCTCCTTGCGTCTAATTGGGGGTGTGCTTTCCCAAAAGGGGCAGGCATGGGTCTGGATCATCATCTTGTGCCAGGCATAGACATGGGTGTCAGGTCAGCTAACAGACGGACTGTCCCCAAGGGGTAGGATCCATTCTGGGTCCAGTGAGTTGTCATTTGGTGAGGGGGAACAGAGAAGGAGGAGGGTACAAAATGTGGCCTCCCATGCCAGCAGGAGCTGGAGGTGGATGGGCCCAGGAGGCATACCCTCAATAGACCAAACTTCTACTCATCTCCCTACTCAGGAGTCCTCTCTGCGCCCAAAGCTACAGTACACATTTTACCGACACAGCCCTCGGTCCTACATCATAAACATCAGTATGTAGTATTTATTGCCTTCCTACAGGCTGGGTGTCAAGATGAAAAAGAAATAATAATTCTAAATCTCACACAAGGGCTTCAGAGATCAATGAGGTAATTTATATGAAATAATTTGAGCTCCCTGGGAAACAACATGTGGCATAAATTTAGGCTTTTTCACTGGATGGCCCCCACGCCAATAACTCACCCCAGTTCATGAAAAACTCACTTGGCAATAGAGACTGTGTGGGCTGCTCTCTGAATCCAGAATGGGATATTCTGGCCGAGTGCGAACTTGGCCGGACCATGGTATGGACACTTGTCTCCAGTCTTTCCTCCTCGTGGGGCTGTACATGAACAAATGACAGGTACCTGTGTCTGGGATCTGCGACACCAGGGCCTGTCTGAATGATGCCTGCAGATCACACTGTCAGACTCATAGTGGCTGCAAACTCAACTTCAGACACCACGGTTCTACTTCTCTTGGGAATCAAATAGCCGTGAGTTTCTTGAAGCAATGTGAAAATGCCCTGTTGCCATCCCTGAAAGGCCCAGGACCGTGCAAGTGAGTCAAAACTCAGTCCGTCTCCATTAGTGATGACTGCTCTCTCGTGGGTCCATTTAAGGAAAGGAATGACCATTTACCGATCATCCTCTTTTTGCGGGGAACTAAGACTTTCCAGAAGTTGTTTATGCCCATGCTCTCCTACCCTCCTCTTCTGAACCCATTTCAGTTGGGCTTTCACCCTCATTGCTCCGGGGAACTTCTCTGGTTAGGAGCTAGCCATGGCCAATGTATTCTTATAGCCAATGGCTGATTCTCTTCCTTCACGGGATTCCACCTGTCTGCAGTATTTGCTACCATTTCTCGCTCTTTCTTGCCAACACTCTTTGCTTGGTTTCCAGAACACCACGTCTTCATTTCCGTCTCCACACTCTGTGATTCCTGGGCTGTCCTCAGCCTTGAACAGAGTTTGGCAAACTAGAGCCTGTGGGCCAACTTCAGCTTGCCATCTGCTTTTTGTTTTTCATTTTTTAAGATTTTATTTATTATTTATTTTAGAGATGGGGGCGTGGGAGGAGCAGAGGGAGAGGGACAAGCAGACTCTGCACTTAGCACAGAGCCCGATGAGAGGCTTGATTCCACGACCCCAAGACCATGACCTGAGCCAAAATCAAGAGTCACACGATCAACCACCTGAACCACCCAGGTGCCCTTTGCCTCCTATGTTTATGAAAAAACTTTATTGGAGCTCAGCCATGGCCATTCATTTCTCTATGGCTGCTTTCATGCTACAGTGGCAGAAGTGAGTGATGCCCACAGAAACCAGATAAAGCGGAAAATATTTATTTATTTATTTATTTTTAAAAGATTTTATTTATTTGAGAGAGAGTGCACACATAAGCAGGGTGGGAGGAGCAAAGGGAGAGGGAGAAGCAGACTCCCTGTGCAGCAAGGAGCCCAACACCAGGTCGATTCGAGGACCCGGAGATGATGACCTGAGCTGAAGGCACACGCTTAACCAACTGAGCCACCCAGGTGCCCCTGAAAATTTTTATTATGTGTTTTATGTATTTTATGGAAAAAGCTTGTTGGCCCCTGGCATAGGCTCCCTGGGGACCCCGGGTTTCCTTTTGCCTCACCCACTACTCCTTGTCTTCTTTGCTTTCTTCCTCTTGTCCTTGACCTCTAAGGCCTGGAGACCTTGAACTCTTCTCTTCTCTGTCTATACTTAGTCCCTGACTGAGTGTAACCAAACCTCCAGGCACATATGCCCAACTGTGGACTCCATATCTCCACTTCTTGCCCCATAGACTTCTCAAACTTCAACATGCCCTACACTAAGCTGATTTCTACTCTGCAAACCTGCCTCTCCTGCAGCTGCCCTCCTTTCTGTCAGTGGCAAGTCTGTGCCTCCAGGTGCTCAGCCCAAGTCCCTGAAACAACCAGCATCTCTTGCCTGTGTTACTTCAATGGCTCCCAACTGGTCTCTCTGCTCTTGTCCCTTCTGGCTTCTTTTCCTTGCACCGGACATGGGGATCCTTTCTAAACAGAAGCCAAACATTTCTTTTCATTGGCTTCCCAGCTGACTCAAAGTAAAATCCAGATCTTTTCTGCTCCCCCTGTTTGAACACCTGTCCAACTTTATAACCCTTCTTCACCCCACCTGGCTTACTGCTCTCCAACTGTGATGCTCTCCTCATTATTGGAATGCAATGAGCAGGCTCCTGCCTCAGGACCTCTGTTCGGCTGTTCTTTCTGTAGAAACTCTCTTCCCCCGATGTATGCATGCCTCACTGCCTCATGTCTCCTATCATGAACCTTGCCTGATCTCCCTAAATGAAAGAGCAGTCATGTTCCCACTCCTTCCTGCTCCCCCACCTGGTATACCCTATTTGTTGACATGTTTCTTGTTCATCTTGCCCCCCTTGGTTGTAAGGCAGATCTTTGTCTTGTTCACAGCGTAGCCCTATTGCCTAGAATAGGGCTTGGCATATAATAGGTGCTCGATAATTGTTTAAATGTCTTTTATTTCATAGAACCCTGTGAACCCTATTTTACAGCTCAAAGTATGGAGCCTTAGGGAGATTAAGGCCCTTGCCCAAGGTCAATTAGGATAGGGGTAAGGCAGAGCTGGAATTTGTACCTGGAGCTATCTGACCGCAAAGTCAGGGCTGCCTGGCAAGCATGTTTTGGGCTATGAAATGACTCTGAGGACTTTTCTGTGGAAAGACACTTGTTCCCAGGGCATAAAGGATTCCAGGACCGACTGATAACCCATTGTGAGTCTTTACCTTATCATATTTATGTTTTGGGTTCTGATCACCCTGAGGGTTTGGGGTATGTATGCGTGATTCCTTTAAGTTCACCCTAACATAAAGTTTCCATTGGTTTACACCACCTGGAAACTTTCCCCCTCCTCTAACCTATTACCATCAGGATGTTGGCTAGGGATTTAGCAGTTTTTTGTGGATGACCTAAATGCATAGAATTTTAAGGGTTTTTATTTGTTTGTTTGTTTGTTTGTTTCTTTATTTTTGCCCTTTTGCCCTTCTCTAGGTAGGTAGTGAGCTCTAAACATAAGCTTAAGTGGACTAGACTAGTTTCTAGTTAAAGAAAGCTGTGGTAGATTTAGATGTGAACACTCTTTTTTTGGGGTAGGAAACAAGTGATAATTTATTTCTAAGTTTGAAACTAACCTTCCTTCCTCTCTCCCTCCCCCCTTCCTTCCCTCCTTCCTTCCCCGCTTCCTCCCTCCCTTCCTCCTCCCTTCCTGCTTTCTTTCCTTCCTACTTCCTTTCCTCTCTCCCTCTTCCTTCCTTCCCTACTTCTTTCCCCCTTCC